>JASANE010020826.1:0-69268 GCA_030248225.1 Trileptium ribeirensis | reverse complement strand
CGAATTTATGTAAACAGTAATGACAATATATTTTATATAGAATGAATGAAAATAAATTTTCGCAGGCAAATGAGATCTATGCAACGGAGAAGGTAACGCCTGCCGAGCAATATTTGAACCTTCGTATTCTTAAGCAATCGTCTGGGATCCATCACATGGGCTATCCAAATTGGGAATTGGTTGCTTCCCTGGCTGTTGGTTGGATCCTTGTGTTTTTGTGTCTCATCAAGGGAATCAAAAGTGCCGGCAAAGTTGTATATTTCACAGCGACATTTCCATACGTCATCCTTCTGATCTTATTCTTTCGCGGTGTATTGCTCGACGGTGCTAAAGACGGTGTCGAATTTTACATGGTTCCAAATACTACGAAACTTTCTGAAGGAAAAGTCTGGGGTGGCGCTGCTGTTCAGGTGGGCGATTTTGTAGTTATTGCTTGTTATTATGTGTTTCCTTTTCATAATATCAAACAACCTAATAGCACGTTTATCTTATAGTATACGTGACGGGACCCGGGCTGTTTAACCCCATGCTATAGTATCAAGAAAACAATGTTCGACTGATCCATATTACCTAAGTGTAAAACAGTTCATCGCCAGTCAGCCCCAGTGCCAAAGGATGCGTCGATGGTAACAGTCCACATTTGTAGACTCCACAGATATAGCTTTCGGCACGCTTGAAAAGGCCTCTGTCGAAATATCATACCGAGGTATTTATAAAAGAGATATTGCTTTGAAATCGGAGTGGACGCGTTCTTGAAAACATAACAGGATTGTACCGTATCCGTTGTGTTTCACTTTCATACATGCTCATAAGAGAGGAGATTATCTGCGACTGGAGCATGCCCACGCCCGAGAAGGGGGACGCCGATCTCACCGATGGTCGCCCGATCCACTCACTGACACTGCATATCCCCTACCTTAAAAAACTTGGGGGAAAATTGACACAAACCTCAAAAATTTCGGAAATTTATCCACCGAACCACCCCCAAAGGCCCGGCTATGACCTCTGTAGTGTCTCGGACATCGCCTATGTATGTCCGCGTCCCTGAGATAGGTTTGTGCTTTGATCTATATATCATGTCATTGTAGTAATCCGAAATCTATCAGTAGTTTTACTTTATCTATGCACGGCATCTGATATACCATATATACTGCCAAAGAAGTACTGCATATAAACTACGAATCAAAAAATTATGTTCTTTGTAGAGAGTATCATCATGAAGCTTAATTGAATCTGTGGTTTAAAATATGTATACAACACCATGTTCTAGTGTGTTGCTCCGTTTTTGGGTTGTCAAAGCCTTGTATAATTCTATAAATTTTAAAGATTTACGTCCACTACGAACGTTGACCTTCTTCATTTGCGGATTTTTCGGTTTTCTGCGAAGCGCAGAAATAGCTAATCTCAAGCGGAGTGATGTAGCAATGTGTTCGGATTGTGTCAAGTTACGGGTAAGGTCGAGTAAAACCGACCAGTATTGTAGAGGCCATGTCGTAACTATTGCTGCTAGACATAATACTACTTTTTGTCCGTGTAAAGTCATTGTTTCTTATATAACTGCGTTAGGAGATTCTCAGGGCATGGTTCATTATTTATTGCTCAGATTTTAGTGGTGTACCACAATTGCTTGTCATGAAACATGGACGTTGGAAACACGAGTGTTCAAAGGATGGATATCTTCAGGACAGCTCCGTAGTCCAACTGTCTGTTGCGCGTTCTATGCTGAGAAGTTTGATGTCCTGATTATAATATGTTTGTTATCGTGCGCCGTACTGCCTATATATCTATATGCGATTGAAGTATTGAAGGCAACGATTGGTTTTATAGCTGAACGATAGCTCTCTTTTGCTCTACGGCGAGCATTTAATGGGTTGTCCACTGTATAAGTTTTGCTTTCATCATTTTAGTACCGTGTCCAGGAGCGCTTTGAGCTTTGTTTTTGAAGGCTGACCAGATGAAGCCGATGTCGGTTGATGCTTCTTTATGGAGCGCATCAAATAGGTTACCGACGGCGACATATACTTAGCTTCTGTTAAAGATTGGCTTAGCAACGACAGATCAAATCCCGAAGGTATATGCGCGGTACGCTACGAGTTGATCTTGTAATTGATGCGCGTAAATGCCATTGCATGGTCTCTAGGTAATGCGTTATTCCGTAAGGATCTGCAACGAAGAATGCTAGACTTCCGACTTCCATTTACTGCTAACTGAGACATGATGTAGCTGGTGCTATTTCCCCGATTGCGACTTATATGTCTCGCGGAGTCGATGTCTGTTATAAAGTTAGAAACAGCGAAGAAGAATTGGTGATATCAGATAAAACCTAAGAATTACAGCTGTTATCTATGTGGTGGCCAGCGCTAAATTTTCCGATCACAGCTTCATCTTCACTGGACTGATTTGGGCATTGAAATCACTACGCACTATTATGATACAGCGTTTTTCTGCTATACTGAGCTCATGAATTAGCAGTTCATAATGTTGATTTTGTCTATTGCAGAGCTGTTGTCTGATGGAGCATACCGTAGTGTGACAGTTACGTTTGCTGGTTGCGCTTTGAAGCATGCGACAGCCAGCCTTTTATTTATAGGTTTCTACTGTTCGGGTCATCATGTCCGGTTTAACAGCTATTCCGACACAGTATTGGTCAGACGAGGATGCATCGGGGTAAAACAATTTGTAGGGTGTGGCGCCTGACGGGAAGTGCAAGTGTCCTATGCTGCCGATTTGCTGTTCCGATACAGTCGCTATTTCACGTTGTGTTTCGCCAGAGTTTGACCCAACAATTGATCGTATCCCACAGGTAGCAATGCTCTTAAGTTTCACGCAGCCATGTTAACAATAAATGTGAAACGTACGTAGCCCATTTTCACGTCGTTTCGTCTCCTCCCAACTACGGCTGTCGTGCACTTAATACGAGGTAGCAAGGTTTTGATATGAATGATAATTTGACATGAAGATTAGCGAAAACTTTACGTGGTATTCCAGAGCACAATCTACTACAAGGCCGCAGGCATTGACTTTTTTCGTGCTCTGTCACACACTGTCCCATGTGCCGGTAGTAAGGCCCAAATGGATAGCCTTTCGCGATTCTGCTTACTACATATTTTTCATGGAATTTGTCTACAGTGAATTTGGAAGCATTCAAATCAGTCAAGGCCTACAGTAGCCAATGACTACAAGTTTATAGCCGTAGAACGCGCTGCTTTCCTCTTTTGACCGGTATCCTAGAGAGAACTATATCCACGTCTCAAATCGGTGTCATAACTCTGGGAAGAACGCTGGAACGATTTCTATGTGCATTGAAATCCAATGCGGGCCCATCTTTTGACATATTTGGTACATAAATATGTCGATCGAACATAAATAAATTTAAACTGTTTTGCTGCAACAAAATAACATAATGCCATGACAGCATCGAAAGTGTGGTTATCTGTCAGCAAAGTTATTTCAAAGGTTTACTTTAATCACACTAAGCCATTTAATAATTGTTCATTATCTTTGCGTTTCAGATTTTCTTTTCATTGGGTGTTGGCAGTGGCGGACTGACCACGTTATCGAGTTACAATGAATTTCACAATAACCTCCTTCGAGATACACTCATTGTCGTATTTGGCAACTGTGCAACCAGTTTCTTCGCCGGTTTCGTAATATTTCCAATCCTTGGGTTTATCGCTAAAAAGACCAATCGTCTTGTCGAAGACGTTGCTGCGAGCGGGGTAAGAAAACTGTGAAAAAAATTATGCGACTCATAGACTATACGGCAGAGCACTGCGTCAGATTTATTATATAACAAGCTACCCTGTCGGAAACACATACTATGTGTCAGGAACTTTCGTTTCGAAACGAAAAAGTTTTCTTCTTAAAAGAAGAATGTCACAGCAGTCATATTCCTATTAACAATAGAATTTATGCGCCTGGACTACATATAGTTATTTAAATATAAACTTTACGATGGTTCAACATAATATATGGTTTTTGAAACATGTAAAATTATTTGTTTGCGAATATGCTGTCTATGAAATAGCAAGAATGAAGTCAGACCTGGTAAAGTTGATAATATAATTTTCGATGTCATCAATTCTCGGAATTCCTAAATGTTTTCATCTCAATTGTAGTCAACAGATCCGAGACGTTTGCTGCATGCCATTTTTGCCTGGCATGCAGACTCCAGCGGTCGGGTCTGAAAAGGCTTTTATGACTATAAGAGATAGGTGCAGTGCAGTGCAATTAAAGCTGTAATGCACACTCTGACAGAAGGTGAAATCAATGTCACAGCCTCACGGCTGTGACAAAAATGATTGAAGTTTGCAAATCTTTCAATATTATACATAAACATAACATTGAATGAAATATATAACCTTGCGAAACATTTAATACAACAAAAACAGAAGGCGATAGGTGTATCAGGTGCATCTCACTAAAGATTAGAGACTTCAGACAAATTTTATTTCATTACTAAAATTCATCATGCTCTATAGCTTTCTTATACAATTTGTATTTTTCAGCTTGTACTACAGACTTGTTATATATATTTATGGGTAGTCTCTTCCATAACCCTATGTTCCGATAAATAAAATGTGTCATTACATCTTTACTTGGCTTGAGTTTACAAAGTTTTGGTGGATGAATGTTTGAAATACAACAGGTTGTTTCACGCTATTTCCACAGGATACGTTGAACTTCCTATTCATGGTAATGAGTATTAATGGGAAAGGCTTTCCCAAATTCTAACATTTGAAATCGGGAAATTATGTATCGTTTTGTGTCTAGAAATGGTTCGCATATAAGATGTAGGTTGCAGACAATCGAAGCGACGGCAAGTTCATTGTCTCTAGAAATCTTAGAGTTCTTATAATTACATTGGGACTAACTGAATGTATTTCAATTTATGCGCGTTTCACAAAATAATGTGCGCAAAGCGGGGCATAATTTGGTCACGCGCAATTAAGTGCGCGTAACTATTACGGGCTTTACGGTGCGCGTAAATTTTAGTTTACGCGCAACTAAGTGCGCGTAAATTTTACGGGCAAGAGATCGCCCGTAACTTTTTGACTACGCACACTTCATCGCGCGTAAATAAAAATTTATGCGTGGTTAATCGCCCGTAACTTAGAAGTTACGCGCACCCAAGTGCCCGTAATGCAAACGTTACGCGCGACTGGGTGCCCGTAATTATTTGCGTTACGGGCGATTAAGTGCCGGTAATAAAAATTACGCGCAAATTGGTGCGAGTGATACGTAAGGTATGCCATATAGCTCGGTTAGGTTTACCCTGCTACATAAAATATGCCATATACTGGTTACTCGCAAGCAGTTTCTGAAACAGGCTATCAATAGAGAACAAACCATGGTGACCAGGCCATTTAATCTTATAGGGCTCAATAATATCTGCACACGCATACGTCTCGGTGGATCGACACCTGTCTGGGTATCCCCTTAGGATGACCGCCAGCCACCATCTTCTCGCAGTGGTGGGTTTACCCTCCGCTGACATGAAGGTCCGTCAACATGTATGTATATATTTAATAAGTTATACTCACCTAGCCCTTTCAATTTTGGGAATTATATTCGGAATACAGTATATAAATCAATTATAAATGTGCATGTAGCAAATTTAGAAACATATATCGTATGATAATTTCGAATTTGATATTGAACAAATTTTCTGGAATATTGCGTTTTACAGAGAAAAATAAACGTATACTGTTTAACGTCAAACATGTCCAAAAATGACAGAGGAACTAGAGTAGCGAAAAATTCGATGCGTTTAATCCATATATATCCACCATTTTATTAAATTTGCAAGTTTAGAAACATTGACCTTGATTCTTAGATTAGCACATTTCTAGGTGCGAATAGCCTCATGTTTTCGCTATCATTCTTAGATGCCAAATAGCAGTTATTGTAGCAAATGCGTGTTCTCTACAAGTACCTTGCGAAAGTAATTAATAATAAAATTAATTAAGATAATTAACTTAATAACGTTATAAACGTTGGCGTTGGGGTAGTAGCGCATGTTTCACCAGTGCTAGAAACTTTTGTCGTGCTATGCCTCAGGATGCGGAAGACGGCGTCGATTACCTTGAAAGCACTGTCATATTGACGAGAGCGTGAAGTATTCAATATTCGTCTTTACCTCACTTTCTGTAGAATGCAAAACCGTGTTTCAGCAAAATAAATGGATGGAATAGTCTAGATATATATTCATATATACCAACGGATCTTCACGCCAGGGTGAGGGGTTGCGGCCATCTCAGGGGTAACCCCGTAGAAGGCAAAATTTTTCCATGGAGGTCGGCGGTGAGAACCTGTTTTTGGTCGCTGGGGTCGTATCGTCTGCTATGGGTAAACGTTTTTCCACGGGTGGGGGTTGGATTTTCCACGTACTTGCACGGGATACTCGAATGGGACAATTGAAGTGCATAGTTTTCAGACTTCCTAAATAATTATACTCGCAAACTGCTGTGCACAGAATTTTAGTCAAGTGCATAATTGCCCATAAATAGGCTTAAGCCCACTTAAATGCGCCAAACTTTAGAGAGTTACGGGCATTTAAGTGCGCTTAAAAAGGTTACGCGCAGCTTGTCGCGCGTAACTAGAAAGTTACGGACAGATGTGTGCGCGTAAATTGAAAGTTACGCGCGGTTAACTGCGCGTAGTAAAAATTTTACGCGCATTTGTGTGCGCGTAACAATTGTTACGGGCACCATATAGCGCGTAAACAAAATTTACGCGCAATTAGATGCGCGTAACTGTCACGCGCATTAAAGCGCGCGTAAAAATTTTGCCCCGCTTTGCGCACATTATTTTGTGAAACGCGCATTATTTGGTCCCATCTGCAGCAAAGTTGTAAGTAATGCCATAGTGCAGCAGCATATAGTTGGTCAATAGACAAGCGGTGGCTTGATTTTTGAAAACAGCGCCAAATCGACTGCATCAGTAGAGATTCAACGCAATTTGAGCAATATTTGGCTCCAAAATATTTTATTAAAGAAAATAGACTTTACCTTATTAATTCGTGCCAGTTTTAAGAAATAATATATATGCAAGATTACTTTTACCTACACCGGCAACTGCATCCTCAATCATGGTTTTTATGCACCTTATGCACGTATAAAGCAATTTTTGTCATTATTTACTACACCAAAAGTGTGAAAATTCAGACTAATCCCAGTATCGCGAAAATAATCAAATGGCCGCAAAATACATTTTGTGTTTTTTTGGTTTGCCAAACAGCCCAAAAATATTTATACTTGAAGATACAGCAACACTTTTGGTATTAATCAAATCGGCTCGACGGGCGATGCAGAAAATTTCCACTTGTTTATTATTTATGACAAATTTTTTTCCCGACTTTTTAGTTTCCAATAGCACCATCGGTGCCTGAACCTTTCGGAAAAATTTTGTTAATATTTGCTATGCGAACAGCATGCACGAAATTAGTCGTCGGTGCTACAAACAGACGAATCGGTTTATGTATTAACGAGTTATGGAGAATTTATATGAATGAGTGCCAAGGCCTAAGCCTACCCTTAACACATGATTCAATGCACGGCTTCAGCTGATTGGGGTCTAAACAATATTGCGATGTGAACAACATAATCCCGCCGACCGTCCTATTTTGTTCTTTGTTAAAAATGAAGTTTCCGAACATTTTATAGTCGGTTAAAAAGCTAGTTTTTGTTCGTGAACAAAAATTTTGTCGAATTTGAATTAAAAAGGATGTTATTCACGAACACTAATTGATAAATAATAGTGCCGTTTCGTTTATGATACCACAGTTACATTACAGCTGTTCGCGAACAATAGCGAATTCTGTTCTAAAACCATAAAATGTTACTAAAATGTCATTGCCTGAGTTAAAGTGTCTAGGTCTGATCTGCAATGAACGGAATCGAATGTCCTATTTGTATCGTAGCAATGAATGTGGATTCCGCATAGGATATAGCAAAATAGGATGGTTAGTGGGTCTACTTAAGTTTAGTCAGGTATATATAAAATTATGAATTTATGATTTTTTGAAAATTTTCGGCATTAAGGAGTACTAACTCACAATGTCTTAGCGTTTGTTTAAGCTGAATTATTTCCTGGGACGCGGTATCATGTTAGTAGTCCAAAAGCTATGTACTTTAGGTTATACGTAAACTAGATAAGACGCTATCTAAGGATAGGAAAGAACAAAGTTTGGTTCACGGATACTAAAGCCGGTTAAATGACGGCTTATATTAGTAGGACATTTTGCGTAGAAACAGAGCTCAGTTCACTTATAAAACAACTTTTTTTTCGAGGAAATACTGTTAAATGTTTTCTGAAACCTTTTGTCGTATGCGATACTTGCCTATGACCCTGCTATAATTACAGCGCAATAAATCTGGAACAAACTATACTGCTGAAACAGATTTCTCAAACTATACTGCTGAAATACATTTCTTTAGAGAAAAATCATGCTGTATCTCCCTGCCTAAGAATTTCATCCGAAGATTGCTTTCCTACAATCGGGGTTGTTAACGAACTATTTTAAGTTAAGTTTAGCAGGTTTAGAGCTTCGTTATTATAATGTATTCCAATATATACAGATTTTGTTTCAAACTTAACTGCTGGTGAAACCACGTTTCTGTTGCCCCTAGAGTGTTTATTGAACCTAGACATTATTTTATTTCAGGTCGGACTTGCGTTCATTGCTTATCCCGACGCCCTTATTCATATTCCACCTGCTCCGTTATGGTCTATTCTTTTCTTTTTCATGTTGGTTCTTCTTGGAATTGACTCAGGTGAAAACATTAGCGATGCGCATTGTTGTTTATAATAGTAGTCGTTATCCTTTCTTTATTCAAGCTTGGTATGGCTCGGATGGAAGTCTGGTAGATTCTAAGAATTTTTTTATTTTGGCCTTCAGGATTTTTAGAAGCTTTGTTATTTTCTCTCCATAAGGATCGTTGTAATACAATCTCAATCAATAAACAATGTGTTGAATAATATGCATAATATTTGAAACTTAGCTTTATTTAATAGCTAATATAAACCAACTTCGGCGATTGCTCAAAATCATGCTTTATTGATAAAACAGTGAATGTCTAATAATCGAACTTAGATTCCTGCCCGACGTTTGCTCCATGAAAACTCATTATATTTTCTCCCTTTTCTGTGTGCAGAATCAATCTACCAAATCGCGTTCTCTTTCAAGGAAAGAAATAGTCTGAATATTATGCACCAATAAACAATAAATTACACAACCCCCTCCAGAGAGGCGGATCACTTTTATAATTCACGAAGTTCCGGCAATTTCTTGCTTATAACAATTGTTTTGTTTTAGCTCTTTTCAATTTCTTCACGATAAATAGAATTAGTTTTAAATTAACTATCCGTTGTTATTCGTTGTTATAATATGTTATTATAGCTGGTTGAAGTTTGAATATTTGAGCTTTTCATATTTTGAACCACATCTTATTGTTTCTGACGCATTGCTATTACTAATTTTTCTTTTAATGCTACTGCCCTATGGTTAGGTAAATGTAAACCATCTATTGCATAAAAGTGTGAATCCCAAGCTTTGAATCATGAATTAAGCAAGCGTACCGGTAAATTCGTTGACTGTTCAGAAACAACTCCCTGTAAACAGCTGTTTATATCAAATACGGCTTGTTGGATGGATACTTTTCGCTGTTAGCATCAGTATTGTCTACAATATACCAAAACCTCCAAAATTTTTAATATAATTTTTTGAGGGTATTTAGCAAACAACCGTTCACGGTTTTGTCGAAATTTTATACCAACCTTTGCAGGTTTCTCACAAATAAAGCACCCATTTCCATACCGTTTTACATTAGAAAACCATGGTTGATTGCGTGTTACATTGTTTGTACTTGCTAAAATCTTTATTTTAGCGACGCCACTATCAGGCCCGTCGCCAGACTGATCCTGCAGGGGCGGTACATTTTCCAGAGGGGGGCGCGCACCCAAATATTGCAGACGACTTTAATATCTCGTTTTGGCCTTTGGCCCAACTACTAAAATGTGTAGTTATTGCAACAACCAAGCATCTATGCAAAACACCATCGAAATAAAAAACATGACACATGACACATGACACTAAAACATACAAAACCTAGTGTCACGCCGCTTTCAGTAAAGTGGTATGCGCTTATGTTTCTGCGCTAAGACTTTCATAAATTTTGTCAAGATCGATATATTTGGTTTTTTCCTTTCAAAGGCCAAAAAATACAGATTCCAACAAGATCCTAATTCCATCGAAGCAACAAGATCCTAATTCCACCAGCCTGCGCTATGGTTTCATGAAGACAAAGTCCTTTGGTTTTGTCTCCAAAGGCCTGCTTCCATGCCCGAAACCCATATTTTATGAATGCCATCTCCTTTTCTGTGCTGTGGCGCATTCCAAAACGGCGACAAGGATAGCAAAAGGCAGCATCTCGCTCGATCGAATACTCCAACCATGGACATTTTGCAAACCAATCGCTGCGGACGCATCGGCATTGTGCGTTTTTTGAATGGGACTGTCGTTTTGGCTGTCTTATTTCATCGCCGCAAATGTCGTTAGGAAGCCCGAGGCTCGTCGGGGTATCGCCGCTGCTACATGCCGTAGATTTCCGCGACACAAACTTATCCATATGCAGACTAATTACTAATCACTGTACTATCTAATACTGTACTTATCTAGTTACTGTACCAATCACAAGGCCAGAAACACAACTCAAAATATATATACCGATAAATATTTATATAAAATGTGCCAGTTTGGGAAGCAGTGGGGCGAAATATTTTGCAGGGGAGCGGCGCCCCTCCCTGGCCCCCCCTTAGCGACGGGCTGGTCCACTATGCGTTAGATATTCTGCAAGTGTGAAAATTTCTTGCAATTGTTCGTCAGTCTATGATATCGTACTAGAATGAGAGCTTTTGACGTGTTTCCCAATCGAATCGAAAAGGAATAAACTCACTTTAGAAGATATATCGTTTACTATCCAAGTACACATTTGTATTAGTAATTTCCGATGCCATTTGAGTTTGGAAATATTTTTGGAATTGCGAATTTTGAAACTAAATTGTTTTGTCATCTAACTAAAACACTATAGTTGTGTTTCTTGATAAGATAAAAGAGATATTTATCGTTATTTTAAATTTAGTTTTGTTTTGACACAGTGCTTCGTGATAACTTTCGGGAAATCTTCTGCAGAACCAAAAACATGCTTCAGAGCTTTATACTACATTTTTATTTCAAAATATTGGCTGATTTTATCACGCGGAATAAAAGCTTGTGCCAAAGAATTTAACAGCTACGCCATTTTCACGACTTTTTAGATTTTGCAATGGAGTATAAGGCGGTTCCACAATGGCAGCTGGCCAAGGAGGATAAGAGGACAATTTAGCTAACACTACTGTATATGTTGTCAGTTTATTGTTATGTTCGGATTACATAGTTGTTTTCTTCATCTCGCTTGGGTTTGTGACTGTCTTCCTTTAGCCTTGTTCATTTGTATTATTAGTTGAAAAATGCTCCATATCAGGCTGCGAAAATTCTGGTTTCACTCTTTCAATACAAACACTGCCAATTTTACTACTTGATGGTAACTGCTTTATAGTCTAGCGAAACAATTTTATAAACACCTGAATAGTGGCGATTTGGGTGCCATTTCATGAAGCCAAACGGGTGTTACTTTTCCTAAGCTTTTAGGAACATAATGCGCAGTATGAAGCTTTCGCGCTGGTGTTGGAAAATCGTTAACCTAAGAATAGCATTTCTAAAGAATTGAAGCAGTAGGCGATTCCATTTCACTTTAGTTGGCATGAAAAGATGTACAGGTGGTTCCATATTAAAACCATAAACCAGTTGCAACGGACTATAACCTTGTTCATTTATCGTACATGTAATCCCTAAAAGCTCCAAGGCCAACGCGTAATACTACTTTCTTTGTTTTCCACTTGTGAGAATAGCGTTTTTCAAGCACCTATGGGATCGTTCGATCACTCCGTTGGCAGCTCGGTACGCTTTCGCTCCATTCCTAATTGAAGCATAAATAGATTTTGAAGCATTTTATAGATTCAATTTTCAGTGAATTTTTTCGAGAAAAAATCTAGTGGTTGTCTATTACTGTTTGCTATTTGATGTAGCACAGCCTCCAATATGGCTGTGGAAGTGTCACTGTCTTGTTCAAATGATGCGTTTAGATCAAACAAAGACTAAGCAAACGGTTTACTTAATGGTTTTCTTTAGAGAATTATATAAATGCAACAATATAATAAAGTACATTATGGTCTAATATTCCAAGTTGTTTTGGCCTGACAATTAAACTTAAGTCCACGAGTTAACCTTGCAAGTAGCGTTGTTATATGAGAACAATTTTGCACAAATCGATGATAAAATCCTGCAGCATCCAAAAAACTTTTGAGCTCATGTACAGTATTTGCCC
This sequence comes from Trileptium ribeirensis, assembly GCA_030248225.1. Taxonomy (NCBI): domain Eukaryota; kingdom Metazoa; phylum Nematoda; class Enoplea; order Enoplida; family Thoracostomopsidae; genus Trileptium; species Trileptium ribeirensis. The sequence goes on along the minus strand of JASANE010020826.1, from coordinate 56,843 downwards.
TAGCGATTCTGTCAATGGCTTCAACTTTCTTAAGCATTGGCTTAAGTCTATCCTGAGAAATTTCAATGCGAACAAAACTGACATTTGATTTTAAAAAAACTGACACTTCTTTCTGTTAAGTCGCCAGTTGAATTTTTATAGGCTCCGAAAAACTTGCTCCAAATGATGCATGTGCTCAGCAGCAGTTTTGCTTTCAACTAAAATATCGTCCATGTAAGCCTTTGTGAAAGATAAATCCCGCAGCTCAATATCAATTAAACGCCGAAATGTTTGCGCATCGTTGTGTAAACCACACGGCATACTTACGCATAAAATATACCGAAAGGTGTACCATATAATGGCATAATTTATGTCAGTTGCTCTTCATGTTATAAGCCTACAGGAATACCTCTTGCTACAGTATCTATCAATACTTTTTGGAAAACGGCTGCGGAAAGCATTGATCATTGTCTTCATAACAGTTGTATTACACCTACGGTTTTAGCAATGGCTATCAATGAAAACAATAAACCTCATTTCTAAATATTGCCGAGTCCACGTTATATGTGACATTCCACCAAGCGAACTGAATGCCAAGTTTTATTTACTGTGCTGATCAGCCAAAATAAACATGTCAACCAGCTCTCTTACAAGAAGGTGACCGATAGATGGACCCTTGAAGGAGATGTTTGAAACCTTATTATAAGGATTGTGGGACGGCGTACTTAATTTTTATGCCAATTGTCCAGCTGAACTGCACTGGGAAAAGAGGACAAATTTTGCACTTTTGTCCTGCTCCGTTTATCTTTCATCCTGGACGTAACAACCTTCGCTCTGCCCCAACTTTTGTTCTAAATTTGTACACTATATAAGCTTTTTAGTTGATTGCTCAAATATAGAATAAAAACTGGATGAACAGAGCGAAAGTGGAAAAAATACCCACACTCACCCCCAAAATGTGATAAATATCGCAAAAATCGACTGCGTCATCTCACACACCATAATGTTTTCGTCAAAGGACTATCACCAACTCCTGGTGTTGCTGAATGGGTCACAAACTGTCTGTCCAACTGTATGTTCAAACAAAGCATGTTGACTAAATTTCGTTTTAGCAAGTCTTATACAATTGGCAATGTGTGGCGTTTCCATTGAAACAGTACTTGACTCACTTGATACAGCTTCCTTACTAGAATTCCTTGTTATAGTTCCTAGCTTTCACTGCAATTGTACCTTCGCAGCTTCAAATTGACGAGCGCGTACAAACTGTATTTCAATACATATGTTACAGAATTGGTCATGTGTGATGTTGTTATTACCGCAGTCCTTGACACATTTCCAATACTTCGACCGTGGAAGTACAAAATCATAGTGGTAGCGGGCATTTGTTTCGTATTCTTCCTAATTGGAATACCGCTGACTACTCCTGGTGGGGCATATCTTTTGACTCTTATGGATACGTTTGCTGCTGGTTGGCCGTTAGTAATGGCGTGTTTGGCGGAAATATGTATGGTGGCATGGGTGTATGGCGTAGGACGGTTTGTAGGAGACATATGTGTTATCCTTGGAATTCCGCATTATGGCAAAAAGTGGTATTCGTAAGTTAAAGGTTGCTTCTTTTAAATATATTTTATCTGCCGGACGCCAGGCGACGGACGTGGGTTACAGGTTTCAAGAACGGGTGAGATTTTATCAAAGATCCGCAAATTATCTGTTATCCATTGTGCAATGAAGTTACGAGAATAAGGCTTTTTCGCATTTTCAAATTGACTAAGCTTTTCTGTTTGTGAAAAAAAATAGTAATTGCAACAGTTTTGTTGTGATGTTGAATATGATGTTACACATAGTGCCTATTACATATTACCTCTTTATACTCCCGGCTCCATTTTTATAATAAATTTTCCACCTTTTAACCTAAATTATTTTTACAAATTTTCCAGGGAGCTTAGGCGTACGCGCAGCGACTGTATCAAGCAAACCGAGCTAGGTCCCTGACACTTTAATGAACGGTTTTGCAATCTCATAATATTTAACATATTTCTGAGGAGGTGCTAGCGGCTCATTTAAACGAAATAAACCCAAATGATAGACTCAGATTTATGCATAACTGCTTTACTGACTAACAGGTTTTGTGCAATGCAAGATAATGAGATCAAAACTTATATACGTCGAGCTATGTATGGGTTTGATCAGTGGTTGTGCTATCAGCGAACGCCTGTTTAGCTAGCAAACTAACAAGATTACTGCTTTGCTTGTTTGACAATTCGCGTTAAATCAATGTGTTGTTCTCGAAACAATAAACGGTACCATCTTGCAACCACAGTAAAATGTACGTGCGTTAATAATATATGTTAAAAACATAGTATGTCGGACGGAGGGACTTAAAATATGACAATGTAGCGGACTGCCCATCAACACACGTTTTACAATCACTTGAAATCTGTTTTACATATTCTTCTTATTCAAGAAACTCAGGTTTAGTTGTGACAGGGCACCAAACGCCCACCTGAATAATTTGTGCGAGCTCGCGTAAAAGGTGTACAGAATTTTTGTGTCGGAACTTATATATGGTCACGGCTTATGCTTCACCATCTCCGATTGCTAATTCGACGACGCGGCAGATTTTCAGCACCACAAATACAATTTTACATAATACAGCTACATAATACAGCACCGCAAATACAGTTTTACATATTCTTCTTATTCAAGAAACTCAGGTTTAGTTGTGACAGGGCACCAAACGCCCACCTGAAAAATTTGTGCGAGCTCGCGTAAAAGGTGTACAGAGTTTTTGTGTCGGAACTTATATATGGTCACGGCTTATGCTTTACCATCTCCGATTGCTAATTCGACGACGCGGCAGATTTTCAGCACCACAAAAGCAAGGTGACTTTTGAATATAATTATATATATGAAGACGAATATGTACACAAACCACGTTTTTGAAATCAAAATTATTTACAGTGCCCGCATTATTTCAGGGATATTCTATTCGGGCGAGGTATCCTGAAATTTATAAATAGACATGATAGATAAAATAAACTCGAAATTTTCAAGCTCATCACGTGTCGACCAGCGGCTTTTGTCTTTCGGGCTTCTCTCGACGCGGCTCGACCTATGGTCGTGTCAGCTGGGCTAGCCTCAACTCCAAAAGTTAGTGGGTAAAATTTCAAACTTCAGTCAATACTTGATGCGTGGTAACTACATTTTTTCTAAATAAACGATCATCAGTTAATTCTTACTCTAATGATAATACATTAACTAACCCTTATTCACGTTTGCAAAGATTATAGCTCACAGCCAATCCGGTATGAGAATAAAAAGAGTCAATTAATTCAAAATGGTACATTTGCTTAGAAATATCTGGAAGTTAGCAAAACAGCCAACTGTATTAGAACAAAGATATACCGACATTTATGTTTTAATGTAGTTTATTCTTGAATTGGATTTAGTTTACGATAAACTACATATTGGATTCTCCTATCGAAAAATTGTTGATGCTTAAAAACACTAAAGATATTTTTGTAAATTATCGCGTAATTAATTGCATAACATGACATTTGTAACTGGTGCATACATTTCAGAATTATTTGCTGTGGTATGAATCCATTTTGGTGGGCAAACTGGGTCCTAATCTCACCTGCTCTTCTTATTTTTGTTCTTTTATTCAATTGGATTACCTACGAACCAACTAAACACGGAGAAGACTACGTATTTCCAACTTGGGCCGAAGTTATCGGATGGCTAATGGCGTTTTCGAGCGTCATATGGATACCGATTATGGCTATCGTTAAACTTTTTATAACGACTAAGAAAAAACTTCCATTGTCAAGCTTATTCAAACCAACCGTTGATTGGGGTCCCGGTGATGAAGACGTAAAAGCTGAACTGACGCGTAAAGGTGATATAGCGTCGGTGGTGTGGTCTGGGAGCAATGATCATTCTTTCGGTGAAGATGGTGGACGTGATAATAAAAGAATGGCACCAGATGATGGACGTAGTGACTATCCTATTCAGGTGTTTAGTACAAGAAGCAACAGTCAGGTATATCCGATGGATATGTATGCGAGTAACGGGATTCGGCCGCCACCATATATGCATGCAGTTCAAGATATACGAAAACTATGATTTCTGGATTTGTTTTATTTTGAAAATATTCTACTAAGATTCTTAGAAAATTCCTAAAAAGATATATATTTTCTGTAAAATGCAACATAACCTTAAAGTTTTATGCTGCAAAGGCAATCTTATGCTTAGTTGCCAACGGCTTACTGCGGCCATTCGTTCAACCAGAAACCTAACATAAAAGTTCCAGCGCTCGCAATCAATAGTAAACGCCTGATCTTCGTTACATTATCTTTTCAACATTGGTGAAATTTCACGGTGAAAAACTTTAGCTAAAATTTATTATTCGCACTCAATTGGCACTAGAAATGCAATTCTGCCTTGCAGAGTTAAGTATTGGCCACAAATTAGGGTGTACACGCTTCATTCCCAATTCACAGATAAATGTGTGCAGTCACTACACACCGTCACTAGTATACGTCGTAAGCATTTTATTACGTTCACCAGTTCATTAGTTATAACGAATTGTCATATAGTTTATAGAGATTGTTGCAGAGGTTACCATGCAATCTGCGCATTGATTGTTACATACGGACTATTCTGTAATGATAACGCAAACCCTATTTATTTTATTAATGCAGGTGTGATAAAGCTCTATAATAGGGTAAAATCGTGTGCACGTTTCTATGATATTCATTATTAACAAGCCATTGGTGGAATAACTCAGCCACTTTTTAACATCACACACAGTAACAATATCGAAAGGGTACGAGTAAGTTTTATTTTTATTTTATAATAAACAGCTAGATGTTACTGAAAAGCGAGGATTTTAAAAAATTTGAAGAAACTACACCGTCGGATACTATATAGCAATACATTAAAGTTTTGCATATTTATCTTCTTAAGAGATATATCATGCAAGAGTACAGGCATGTCGCGGAATTTACCGTATTTTGGGGGGTTTTAGTACAATCGCTTGCTCAGATTATTGACCATGTTTTGTAATTCAAAAGAACATACATAGACGTTTTTGGATAATCGTTACAAGCGTAAGAATTCTGATTAGTGAGTAGTTCTATTACCATTAATAAAACATTTACTGACATGGTCATGATATATAACGAGCTATATATATTTATTTTGCTATCGCACGCAAAACAACAACTTTTATAATTTATAATTTCACTTATGGCATCTGCTAATATATCCAAGAAAATAAATATATATGCTTTTAAACAAGAAACTAAACAACGTGTTTTAATTAATGCTACACTTTGATGCGAATATAACGTGTTGGGTAAAATAGTATAATTACTGCAGGGATTATCCTGTATCCTAGGTACTAATAGACAATAATTCGGCAAAATACAGATTTCAATCATGTAATTCAGTCCTGTTTATTTGTTGTATGCCTTCATTGCGACGCATCTCCAATTCCAATATTATCCATAAAATATCTCCGCCTGTTCGGAGGCAGGCGTGAAACAACACCATATTTCAATTTAATGTCATGTTGTTTTTGCTATTATCGTTTGTAACTAGCTTATATATAAACCGATTTGGCTCAAATTGTTAGTGTGTCCCTATGTGGCTTGTCTATTGAAAATATTAATATCGCCTAGATGTGAATCGCACGACAAAAGACATATTGGAAAATTTGAATTTTGGTGCCAAATCTAGCGAAATTTTGTTGGATCTTTTCCATTTTATCCTATCGATCCGATCTAAATTTAGTCGATGCATTACTTTGACCATAACGACCATATTGAAGAGGTGAGCAGAATGAAATAAAATGAGCTCAACACATTTATAAATTAATAAGCTGCGCTTTCCTAAGTGAAATCGTAGGCCTTTTTCCTAAGCCGGTAACATATGAATTTAGTGGACTTCGAACCACAGACTCACCTAGTCTATGCGGTCGTAATAGTAAATAACATTTACATTTACTGAGAATTTTTTTTCCAAAATTTTCAAAACTACTCATAACCAAAAAACTAACAAATTTTGTCATAAATACGGTTCTAATGTCTAAGAGAAGTTTTTTGACCCCTTTGAGTCGAAGAGCACCAAGATTAATGCGTCTTCCAGTCGTTGAGATGAGTTTTTGTCTGAAGGATTAAAACTAGTTTCAAATCAACTGTGGACAGATTACAATTAACAAACTGTGTATATTCAACAATATCGTTAATATACATTAAAACAAAATCGTGCAAAGAATTTTTATACTACCTTGCGAACTTCCGGATTTGTCATCTATAGAGCTCCGGAATGTGTCGTTGGGGTTCACTCGCATACTGTTTTGCAAGAACGCATGTAGCCATTTTAGTAACATACCGAACGATCGTAATTTGTGTAACTGTTCGCGATGCTGTACCAAACGCTTTTGATAAACCTTTATGTACAGAATCAGTTACTTTTATTTGAATCCACTATATATAGTGACCATTCGTGAAGCAACACCGTGTACGTGGACTTCCTGCTGATTTGGTTAACAAATTTATGAAAGTTAATATTCATGGAAAGCCAATATGTGCTAAAAGAGCAGAAATTACAAATCGTTTTAAAAAAGACCGGGAGAACGCCAAGCGAAGAAATTCTCTGGCTTGGCTAGATATTTCCTAACGATTCCAAGAAAATAGGTTTAGTAAATAGAATCCATGAGATGTTACAGTCAGTACGGATGGGAAGAAAATTTATCTGTAACATTTATGGCATCAGAGACAAAAACAGATGAGCAGCTTCAGCAGTGTTTTCTGTGCAAATCTACACAGCTTAGTTTCTTAGCGCACTAACGCCATATTACCACTAAGACGACTACTGAAGTATATACTTAAAGATTGGATTTCTATTTCTTTTTTCCAATACGTTTTCTCTGTTGCGCCAAAAAACAGCTGACTATAAACCGAACCCCCCCCAGAAATTGGAGGATGGAGGGTCCGACCGACCCCTTCAAAAACTGGGGGATTCCGACCTACCTTCCCAGAAACTGGGGAGGGGGTCGGGCCGAAAACGCCCGTATCATCAAACACAAGCGTTTTCGCACATGTGAGTGCAGGGAATTGTCATACTCTTCCATAATGCACTCTCGGTAGTAACAGAAAAGTTTTGAAAATATTTAGCCCTTTCCCAAAGTACTAGAGCTTTGTACTGCATAAAAAGATTTGTTGCCGGTAACTTTTTTGGGATAAAATGTTCAACGCCAAAATTGAGTATATTACAAAAAGAAAGCCATTTGTTTATTAACGTGACAAGAGAGTACAGGAAGTTACAATTAACGTGTGCTAAACAGTTTGAAAGGCATAGTGTCAAACGGATGGTAGAGAGTGTGCCCTCTTGCATAAACTGTGAAAAAGTGGGCGGCAAAAATTTAGTCCTAGCTAACGCGAAGTTCGTATAAAAAATTATTATATACTAAGCGCATAGTTTGACGACTTCCTCAACAACCATAAAATAATTGTTGCCGTTTTTAGTAATGGGTGAGAAAATTAGAAATAAAAGAAAAACAAGCAAAATCAGAAACAGAATATTCATGCCTAGGTATGTAGCAATTTGCCATTTTAATGCAACGCTTTGTTTTGAATAGTGTTGTTTTATTGCAATAACGGTACGCAGCCGCATGGCGCAACTTCCTGACACCATGCCCATACGATCTTGGCTATCAAATCCTCAAGGGTGGACCAAACTTTTCACAATTTAACAACTTTTCCCGGTCAGACCAAAGAAGCTATGGAGCTTAGTAAGCCACAGGCGAGCTTAACCAGGTGTGTTCACACCCCGTCTGGTTGATTGCGCATGCGTCTAGCATTACGCTACATGACAAAAATGCAAGAAATTACGGTACATTGTATGGTATAAGTTATTATAGGGTTCATTTTGCCGTGCACACTCGAACAATTAATGACGTATCCAAATTCACTCTGAATACTCACAACGGGCCTACGAACGGGCAAAAATCGCGATGTCTACTGAAACCTGAGTAAACCTAATGTTGTTTTGTCTCAGTATTTGGCGGCAAATGGCGACGGTGTTACGCTTTTACTGGTCGGCAATTAAGCAAGCACGCGACTAATTCCTCGATGCTAGAGCGCGGCTCTAGATTACCATTTGCTAGAAATGCCCAAATTCAAGTTAAATTTGGATCTGAGGTGCCTAGTAAATTCGTCTTAACTACTCTATAAGTTTAGAATACCGCGTTCATACAAACTTATCCTAGCAAATTTGTAGGTAGAATGTTAAATAGTTTTAGCCCGTATTGTCCTAGAAACTGGAAAGTAAAATTTTCAATAATTTTAGCTTAAATTATTGAATGACATTTAGATGCACAGTCAACAAAAGCCAGAAGAAACGTGAACCACTCCTGCCAGTTAATATACTCCGGGTTCACGAACACCTTATACGGCACGTGTTCGCCTGTCCAATCTTTCCGATTTTTATAAGCTAGGGCGCCACATAAAAGTGTCACGCAACACAATTTGATAGGGTTTTTGCTTATTTGGGAAGGTTTTCTAGTGTCCTCAATTTGTTCGAATTTTGTTCCAACTGTTCCCTTGGTCCGGCTTCAGAGAAGCGGTTTGTACCCTATTTACTAAGCTTACGGGTGGAAAAGAACATGATGACTGTTAGGTTATTCCTGCCAATCGTCAGTTCTTATCTATGTATATAGTCCTTTGGTCATCCTCATCTCGAAGCAAGGAGACCGATGTGGCCTTTTGTGTTTGACGCGGTCGCATGACAAACCACTTTTAATTTTCAGAGCCCACACCCTAAAGCTCACAGAAAAGGTGAGATTGCTTAATTTAGTTTTGCCAAAATTAATAATCACAGAGACGGGAGTGTTTTAGTTTTATTTGTTAATAGTTTGGCAAGAAGCCTCCTATTAAGGTAGGCGGACAATGGGGCACTTGGAACTTGCGACATCCGGACGCACGCTACAAGCATCAGCCTCTTGTTCGCACATTTACCAGCTCTCCACACTATACTGTATAACACAGAACATTAAATACTGCAGGAATCCATATTTCTTAATGGGAGTGTGGCGTACAATCTGAATTTGTCGGTCGGTCATCACCATCATCCATGAACTGTTAAAAGAATGTCCAACTCTGATTCTTTGGACGGCACCTAATTCACCAAAGTTGTTCTTAAAACTTGTTTAAGAAGGCGACACTAAATACAGCAAATGAATTCGAGCTATCTTACAACGCTGTGACATGATATTTTAATATGAAATATAAAGCAAAGCAGGTGCAATGAAGGCAAACAGAAAGCATCACTACGCTAACCAAACCGTTCCCTAAGCTCAAGAGATCCTGTCCATAAAAGTTTCACAGCACATCAATCAGCGGCTCCTACGCCTGGCAAGTTCCCAAATTTAGCTCGAAGCAGCAAATTTAAATTTCTTACCCACCCGGGGATGCAGCAGGGCTAGCGAATTTGTACCTACGTTTACAATTCGTCCGGCCTGAAACGCAGCATGAGCGTCGTACATTCTTCTAAGTTCCAAGTTTTGAAAGCATAACGGAAACAACCAATCCCAAAACCAGATTTTATATTGATCAGCCTCACTCCAGCCAAAATTTGTAAAGGTTGTCTGTCAAAAAAATTCTTCATGCCTAACTCGGCTCAATAAATCATGCGATTTATTAAGTCCAAATAGTATTAGGGTCACCTAAAACAACGGGGATTCAGAAAGACTTTTTCTAAAAGCACAAATTGGAACTCCACCCTATTGTCTAAATTCCAGATAACACGATGTGTAGCAATTCGAGGAAGAGGGTGGGTTTGCCAAGAGGCGGGCGGAAAGTCAACTCGTTAAGCAGGCAACTAGCTATATCAAAGTTAAAATTTTAAGGATCCACATATATGTACACTAACACCTACTTGCGCTTAGTCCGGCCTCTGAGAAAATGCAGCGCCGTTGCTTAACATCCACAAACGCACACTTACTCAGGCTGGGAGCAACGCCCGAAGGCGAGGAGGAAAAGGTTTGAGCTTTTGAGAAGTTTTGAGGGCAAACAATCCATCACCAAGTCGGGCAAATCCAGGCGAAGAGAAAAAGAAGGCACACGCACAAGTAAACAAAATAAAGCAAAGGAGTCGGTCAGTAAAATCGACCGAACTCCGTGCTGCCTAAGTCGAACTAATTCATGGGGTATTTAAGATAACTTGAGCGCGCTTTGTCTCTAGTTCGTCCCACAGTGAAGCGTGACTGTATGAGACATTGGCACAGGCAAGGCTGACCAGCGGATTTGTTCTAAGGTTACAGGGAGCTCTATGTAATGTTCACATAGTTAGGCGGATACATGTAGGACAAATTAACCCGTCTCGCCTCACTGTTATAAATAGTTATAATACGACATATATTGTAATTTTTATATTATGTAATATATTTATTAATATATCAATGACATTTCAAGGGGTGTATAAAGAGGTTAATTCAAATTTTGGCAGCTGTCCAATGCGGTAAATTTAAATTTTGGCAGTTCTCCAGCGCGGCAAATTCAAATTTTAGCAAAATACAAAATTTGGCGGCTGTCCAGTGGGAGAAATTCAAATTTTGGCAGCTGTCCAACGAGGTGAATTCAAATTTTGGCAGCTGTGCAGCGCAGGAATTTCAAATTTTGGTGGCTTTCCAACGTAGAAAATTCAAATTTTGGCAGCCATCCAAGACAGTCAATTTAAATTTTGGCAGTTCTCCAGCGCGGCAAATTCAACTTTTAGCAGCAGTCCAACGTTGTTAATTTATATTTTGGAAGCTATTCAGCGCGATAAATTGAAATTTTAGCAAAATACAAAATATGGCAGCTGTCCTACCTGGAAATTCAAAATTTGTCAGAAGCCCAAGCTTATCACTACACCTAATGCAGTGTTACATCATATACGGTAAGCCCGGACAATATCTGAGTCTGAGCTCACTATTGTGCAAAACCTGACAGTATCACTAAGCTGCTATTCATGTCTTCATAGTTGGCTTTCACTGTTGTAGGACAATGTGATAGTGGCGCCAGACTGTTGGACAATGCAAAGTCAGCCTGCACTCAATTTAATGTGAATGCCCCATCAGTTATTCGAGGCGGTACCTCCGACTTCAAAATTGTATTTCTATCTTTCCTATCGAAATTTTATCATCTTCCACCAGTCAGACCTACCTACCACATACCTTGTAATTGTGGCTATTTTACAAATTGCGCCAGGGGCCAATAGAAAATTTAAAAATTTTTGGAAAGCTTCGGCTTCCGTAAACCGGTAGTGGCTTTTGAGCAAAATAATCTCCACCTTCAGATTTGGATCGAGGTTCAAATTTTTATTTGAATAAACAAAGCTCAAACTCTTTATTTGCCTTGACTTATCCTGTCTGGGGCGAAGATCACAACAAACAATTTAATCTAACTCACTAAGTCGACATATCGCATATCAGCTAAAACTATTCACATTCACTAAACCGTCTTGACGCTCTGAAAGATTACAGCAAGATTCACGCCACACGATCTTCATCAAAGGACAATTATCTAAGCTAAAATAGCTGGAAATTTCTAGTCGCAATGCTACATCTTCTAGTCGATGTGGTCATGTGCCTTCGTATTGGCATAGAGTGTTGTCGCATCTGTCTGCCAGACGATTTAATTCTTTGCTTCATTTCAAGCCCTAAGTCTAAGAATTTCCATTATTACTAAATGAGTTCGCAACTATAACGCTTATAGACACCACTGGTAGACGTGTCAACATTGCACATTTACCTATCTGTCTACGATATTGTATTTATTTCCACGAAAAGCGCTATCACGTTCGGACGTCTCATCGGGAACGGCCACGCGACTGGACTCATACCGAAGCAGAGGACAGGGCTTCCAACAGGGAAACGCCCTCCGGAAGGAAACCCTCGCCGGGAAGCTCTGGGATCAACACCTGACTGCAAACCTGCCCCTCAGCATCTGTGAACCTATACATATACATTTCCTAAAACTTATAAATTTTAATAAATATATGTATTTATTTCATATATGCATACGTATAACTATATTTATATTTTTGTCTAACCTGTTTAATACATATTGATGTATTAACTCATTATTATTACTAAAATAATCAATTAATAGTTAACTAAGACCAGTAGATAGAGAGCGATGAAAAAAGAAAGAGGGGTAGAGAGAGAGAGAAAGAAGAAAAAGAAAGGAAAATGTAACAGACCGAAAAGGTTGTACATGACATACAACCACACAAAAGAAAGCGCAACAGCGACCAAAAGGTCATTGAACGAGTAAAATAGAAAAACAATAAATGGGCAAGACGAGCAGACAACGACGCCCGAAAAGGACGATTAGAGAGAAGGAAAAAGAATAGAAGAAAGGAAAATAGACTGGGGCGAGGGATTCCAGTTGCAATTCGACCAAGCTGGTGACATATCTGGACGCAGAGCGCCAGGTATGCTCGAATGATAGAAACACAAAACGATAGACAAAACGATACCAGTTAGGACTCATATGTGTAGAGCTTAGCGCTCTCCACGCGGCTGAACGATGAAGCCTATAGATTGAGCGCCACGGAGGCAATCAAGACGTAACACCCGCCCTGCTGAAATTGTAGAAGCGCAAAAATGGCGATGACAAAAAAGTTCGGCAACGGTGGGGGCGCTATTAGCAGTTGTCTAGGGTTAACGGGATTTCGGACAGAGATCTGCCGGGCATATTAGACGAGGGGAATACGATGAGGTATGATTAACCCATGTTAGTGTAAAAATAAAATTTTCAGTATTTTATGGCCACTCTTGGTCAAGGCCTAGGCTTGGGGCACTTTACGGGTTATAGCGGACAACAGAGGGTCGGACGGTGTCCTGCTGTATACCGTTGTACTCGCAAAGTTTAATAAGGGTCGGCAATAAAATAAGGAGAATCTGCAAAGTGACAAATAGTGTATGTTAATTTCTGTAATGTATAATGCATAACAGACACGAAACGGAGGGGCAACTCTTATAGCGGTTTAATGCCGGTGCGAATCAAGGTCTGTTCGGCTCCTTACATTATTTGCTAGGTTGCCTACGTAGTGACATATAAAATTTTCACCTATTGGACACCGGCAGAAAACCAAGGGGTTTCTATGTCGGTTACCAGGTTATTTTACTTGCTTGAAGGGTGAAAGTAAGATAGGTTGCTTCTCTTAAACGAAACAAAAATACAATGAAACCCAACAGTGTGTTTTAGTTATCCAGTGATAAGGTATATCTAGCAAAACACGTAGTCCTCGTGAACGATCCTTCGTCCAAGAGAATAAAAGATCACAAAGGTGATGGTTCGACGCTGTCAATCGAAGTTACCGATCATGCGAGTTCCTTACATCTCTAGAGAAAGAAAAAAGTGTAGGGTAGCGGTGGATTCTTTCGAGCAGGTGATAAAGGAGATGTTTCTGCATTAAAATCAAATATATCATAAAAAAACTATAATAAATGCCCCTATATCGAACCACTATCAGCTGCCAAACTTACCGTAAGTGACGGCTGTTTCTATGATTTTGGCGTGACTGCTCGTCAAAGTATGGATTGAATTCTCATGCGATTTCGGCCATATCGGGTTACATTAGAATGGCCTGAAATTATGTATCAAAAAGTACTTGGGACGATCTCTTGAAATTTAAATCATTAGACCGTTACATCCTCTTGAACCTGGTAGCCGTCGTTCCGATTACTAGCAAAAATACTATTCTCACAAGCCTGTTGTCTCCAGTTATTAATATTATCTGATGTGCAGATTTGCTTAGCCATTACGACACGGATGCTGCTACGTATAGCCAGCATCTGCGTTTAAGTTTAGTTACTACCCACTCAGCTTTTAAACATTCGCCCTTCACTTCCTAATGAGCGGTCGATGGTCTCCTATTCTCTGCCTATGACATGATAGTGGTATCTGATTGATTTTCGAAAAATTCCGAAAGCTTCTGAAAAGCTTTAATACCGAGTTCACATATCCAGCACCTTCTTCTTCTTTTTATCTCCACAATTATACTCTTAGGAGTCAAAACTGAAACCATCCTATTTAAGTCCACCAAAGGTACTTAAACGCGACTTCGTTAGTCCATAATACAAAATAAGGCATGCAATTGCAAAGCATACCATTAATATACATGAACCACAAAGGTTAATAAGCAAAACGTCATTACGGACACGTCCACAGGACCATGCGGCATGCTATTCCCAGTTTACTCTGATAAGTTTAGCCCAAATTATACCAAATTTCATAATAAAAAATATTCCAGCCCTTATGATCAAGTTCGGGTTCAAATCCAACTATTTGCTGAATGTTGCGACTCTAAAACTTGATGAGAAAACTCGTAACAGACCGGAACGGTCCTGTTACATTATAACAACTATACACAGGTTTTAAATAGTTAAACATGTGATTATAGTTATTTCAATTAACTCTTGACTTGTCCACTGAATATGTATAAAGTTGGTGCTATTCTTAACAAGCATTTTGTACTACAACGAATAGATCGGGATCGCTTGAGTGCAAACCATCTGTGTCGTAATTGTGGAGCCATTTCAAAACTGTCATCTGGTCCTTAAAACAGTCGCCAATTGAATGAATAATAAAACACGTACAAACATAAACTAAACGTCGCGAGGCGTCCAGTCGTAAACTGTAAAGTCAGACTTTAAAGACGTTTGCCATTAATTAACATATTTGAACATGCAACAGGACCAAGATCTATAATTTGTTTTATCTGATAAATGAACAACTTTCGTACCCTACTTCTTTCCGCCCCTACGTCGCAATGCGCGGTCACTATGATTTCTAAGCGTTAACACGATTCGTTACGTCATCAGGCTCTTGATGTTCATCGTGACCTTTTAGCTCTCGTCAATCTTAATCTCGGCTGTGCAACGGTTATCTTTGAATCGTGCGACGTATTCATCAGTGTTTATTTCTGTTAATGATACTGATAATATCGCACATTCCAACAAACTGTTTGCCCGCCAGCACACGATATGGGGCTTTTATTCAGCTTTAGTGTTTTAACGTCCTAAAGTTCACCATGAAGTAATTGTTTGAAAAAATTTTAATCGCCTCATCTAATTACACGAAATGCATTGCAAATGCCAAGTACTTGATACTCTCGATCCTGTTGCAACGACGTTTTATTTGTTGTTGCTACTCTCTTACTTAATTCAAACGGAACGGCTGCTTTTCTTGGATGAATTTCTGTTATTGCAAATTTCACTGTAGACTTAAGAGTTTGGCGGTCACGTTCCAGTAGGTACTCCGTATTTACGTCGTTGCTGATTTGTGAACAAAGCTTAAGAAGTTTTGAACGGTATCACAATGGAACTGAAATGTTTTTACAGAATCATGTACAGTTTTTGCTTCTTTGTTCGTCACATGAAAATATTAACTCCAGCTTGATTATTGATGACAGGTGTAATGGGTAAAAAAACTGCCAGTACTGCAGTTATTCACAATAGATACACCGGTGAAATCCTGCGGCCAGCCAGTCTAGATGTAAATAGTTCTATTTTTTGGTCTCTTGGTTGAGTGCAATCCAATAGCTGTACTAAATGATACAGCAATATCAACAAAACCACCGACTTTGTGTAAACCGACGAAATAGCGAAGATATATGTAAAAGTCTTAAATTATTTTAATACTGTGATTTCAGGTTTATTGAAGAAGCTCTCCACACAATGTTAGTGGATTGCGGATTGTGAGCTGGAAAAGACTTAAATATATTAATTACTACACGTACATATGAATTGTCTACAATCGGCCCAAATTTACACAAATATAACCCCTTGAAATTAACAGTTTTTGCAGTGTAATGAAGACATTGACTAGAGACCAACACAGAAGTTTTATTAAATGAGGTTACAACCGTATCTGTGTGGTAGAAACGCACGGTGACATAAAATTGTTTGAAAAGCTGTTTCAGTCATTTTTAAGTTTTAATGCAGTGCCAATCAGATTTTTTACATGTGTAACGTTTGTTTCATTTTTGCAATCAATGCCCTGACCGCAGAATAACCCCGCTATCAACATAAATATGTACATTAAAAATTTCAACTATTTATTGGACAACAATAGAGTATTCGTTTAAAAGTTAAAAGACGACTCTGACATACGAATTGGGAATGGCTTCAGATTAACCAATGCCAGAGTGAAACCCTACCGAACACAACATGTCTTGTGACCGAGCGAAACAAAAAACATCGCCTTGATGCTGACAATTTCAAACGAAATTGTACATCTAAAATCGTTTAAGATTGAAAACTACCAAATACAAATATTTAGTTTGTCAAAATCAGCATATCGCCAGCGCAGGGGCGCAGCCAAGAGGGCATAGGGTGGGGGCTTGCCCGCCGTGTAGCATCTGTGCCCCGCTGAAAGGTGAAGTTCACGGATACGTGTGAATGGTTCATTCAAGCTATGCCTCTCAAACAGATTCAGTGCCACTCTCTGCAAAAGTTTATTATTATGTTAGAAACTACACCTCATCACACTTTACGTGCTACACTGAAAATATCGTTAAATTTGTGTGTTTACATTATTTACTATATATATATATGCATAATTAAAAAAAATAACATCAACTTCCGATTTGTAGCGTCTCACAATAACTCAGAAACGAAGAATCTAGCGTAATAGTAGTTTACTTAATGTTTATGAATATGTTAGTAAAACTACAGCAAAAAAAGATATTGTATTTGTTTGACGTCGTTACAAACAATGGCTTACAGTAAAATTTTTCCCCAAAAACTACTGCCATAGAATTATTATATACATTAATGTGAACAACAAATAATATACATTTTTCAATTGTGGTGCTAAAGTCGTGAAACATTCATATATTGACTATTTACTGGCTTCCATAAATGTTTTTAAAAAGTCCATGGTGATTATATTTTTAATATTAGTATTTCAGCAGCAGTAGGTGTTTAGTAAGTTTTATCATTGTCAGTAGCTTTTTATCGTGGAAAGTTAAAAATAAATGGTAATGATAAATTTGTGTTGTGCGTACGTATCGCCAAATGAGAACTTGAAATAAAAAGATGCTGTAGTGTATATTTATTGCCGGATACTGTTATATTAAATAGTTTATGCTTGTGCTTACTCTTTCAAGGTTTAGTCGATTTATGCTCTTTATAGCCGTTAGGTAACATGGATTTGCTCTCTTGCCAGTGGTGTATAGGCAAATCTAGTTACATACAAACTATAGCGATAAAAACTAGATAAGCAACTAACGAGCTACGTTAATTCTCTCCAAATTTCACAAACATGGCCACAGGCGGATCCAGCCGGGTGCTTGAGCCCTCCGTCAGACCTATGCTGGGTCTTCAAAAAGTTATAATTGTAAGAAAAATTTGTTTTCCAAGAATGGATTGAGGTGCATAGGTGTCGAAGGTCCATCTGCGTTAGGGATAGATGATCTCGGAGGGGTTTTGCTAACCTGCAACTTTTTATTCTTTTCCTTATATTTTTTATCAACTTTACCAATATTTTTGACACTTTGCATTTTTTGCCAAAATTCGCCGGCGGGCGGCCGGAGAGGAGTGGGGTACGGGGTCTTCCGCTGGACACAGCGCTCAACATACTTGTAACGCTCAGGCACTAAGTTGGAGCGTCGTAAATTATACAAACGATTCAGTTATGCATGACGGATACAAATATTTGAAACATATCGATTTTCTTTGCGCATTCGTCCACACGATTGAGAATTGTATAACATCGGAGTTTATTATTGCAGGACGGACCTATGGTCGAACAAGCAGTACTAAATGTTATTAGCTGCTATTTGATTATATTTTTCGCTAAACATGGAAGGTGTAGCATTTAAACATTGGACGGATTATTAAACATACTCTATGACTAACATTTGCGCTCCCAATTCTTAGCGCAATTGAACGAACTATTTTATTTGGTAAAAACCATACACCTTGCCACCTAGCGTATTGTAGCATTAATTGGTCGATATTATCCTGCGGCACGTATGAAGCGTGTTAGCAATTTTGGACCTATCAACAGTGCAAATCCGTATTTATGAGTTGACAAATCAGAAGAGTTATAACATTAGTAGATGTTGTAGAACAATAATCGGGACTAATCAATATAAAGCTGATTTTAAAACAATATGTAAAGCACAAAATTACACTTCGTTCCCAGGTTAATTCAAATCAGATATTTAACATAATGGTTTTATTATTGAGATATTATTTTGCAAGCAGATGCCGTTTTACAATATTTGTTTCATCAAAATTCACGCTATATTCGTACATTGTGTGGCTTGTTTTTTGTCGTTTTTGGGACATACTTGGTGCATCATTTTACCTAGGAATTTATCCCAAAAGTTGAAGCTGATAATATAATTATTGCTCAAGCTGTATGTCTAAGCATATTTACTTTCCCGGTGCTGTTTAATATTTTAAAATTTACATGGCGATTTGTACATTTACAGCAGCGACTTAATTCGACATAGATATCTTCTAGTCAATAACTGCAATCTGTATGGTGCTTATTACTCATATCATGCATTAAAAATTGTTTTTATTCCCGCTTTTGAAGCAAGATAAAGTGTATAGATCGTGGGAAAACTTATGAAACAAACTGTTCCTTTCTGTAATAACGACATCAGTTGCTATGGGGGATTTTTATTGGTACTGTTTCAGCCAAATACCCAAAAGCGCTACTTATATAAGGCAGTGGCGCAGAACGCTGTTCAAAAATGAGAGGAGCGCATTCAAAAGCGACGAGCCCAGGCCGCGGGGGGGGGTGAAGCGTGAAAGAGGCTGCCCCCATTTGTATTTTTAATTGAGATGTTCAAACCATTGCAAGGCAACGGCAGATTTGTTTACATTTCACCGGATTGCCGTATTTCTGAGAAGCCCAAATATGTCGACCGCGTTATAGTCATGTTTCTTACATGACTATAGATAGTCCTGCAGCTATCCTATTCTATCATAACTATTCTAGTAATCACTTAGCGCTAGAAAAAGTATTAGCTTTTGACGTATCTGGAGTATTATAGGAATATAATACCGTTTATGCAACAACATTTGATCAGTTTATTTATTTATATGTGATCTGTAGTTTCATTTTGGCACTAACTATCGCTTATGCTGCTTATGCACCTCATACTTTGGTGCCGCATATTTTAGGCAGTTTCCTAGTTATATATTTATTGTGTGAATCATTTGTGTTCTGAAGGTCAGTTATGGTGCCTATATCTTAGACAATAGCACTTATGTTTTCTAATCATATGGAATGCTTTGTAAAATACTCAAAAGGTCACATTTGTTAATCTCGCCATCGTAGATCCATATTTTCCGCGTGCACAGCGTTGGCTTTTAGCTATAGTTTTATCTGAGCTCTCTTCGGCTGTCAGGCCTGGCCTATCGCGATGTTACGTTATATGGTTTTGCCATTCGATGATCGTAGCAAAACATGAGCGAAAGAACCTGCAATTTAATTAATACAGAATCTTATCTTCGCGTCGATGGATTCTATTTATGAAATTCATTATTTTTCATCCTCTTTTTGAAACTAATATATATTGCCAAGAATAGTATTTACTCTACTTAATGTATTTAACTGCATTTGTACAGTCATGACCGTCACAGAATAAGAATATCCTTGAGTTCAGACTCGATATGCTCCCAGTTTGATCGTAGGAAGAATTTGATAATTGCAAACCTACCCTACGTTTGCTTTCTAGATACGTAAACAACAAAACAAGTACACATTTGATATAGTAACTTGAGATAAGTTATGTCGTTGAGGCAACTTTTGTGCATATTTGTATAACCAAACTTAAGCTGCAATTAACACACGCGCGATCAACTTTTTAGCGTTCGGTTTCATCCTAAGTCATCTTCGGCTTCGAAAAGCATTCTGCTTTTAATCATTGGCTGCATGACACAAATTCGTAAATTCCAGATGTTAATTATCATGGCTTTGTTTAGCTTTCATATTGCCGAAAATGAAAAGTTAGTTATAGCATATAGATGCCTAGCCGGAACCAGCTCTTATACTTATTATTTTGTGACATGCAACCTGTTATCGCGTAAAGTGAAGGTCTCATATACTTGTTTGTTGTCCCATGTGCGCCACAGTGTTAGTTTGTCCAGGTAAATATACCACATCCATACTGTCCAGGCTCACATGATCCTGGAACTTGCGATACGAAGAAATCCCTGTTTGAGATTTTTGCCAGCATATGTACTGATTGATATGTACTGTATCTATAAATAATACAAAATATTACTTTTAAATTTTCTGTTTTCTTATCAATTGAATACGATGGGATCATCTGATAAACGGGATAAATGGGGAAGCCAGGTTGACTTTATCCTGTCGTGCCTAGGTTACGCGGTCGGACTTGGCAATGTGTGGCGTTTTCCGTATCTTTGCGGACGAAACGGAGGTGCAGCGTTCATGATACCGTACTTGATTATGAAGATATTAGTGGGTCTTCCTACGTTCTATTTGGAGTTGGCAATTGGTCAGTACGCGTCACTTACACCTGCGATTCTGTATGAGCGAATGTGCCCTATATTCACGTAAGTTTTTCCCACTTTATGTGTTAAACTTATATAATTTATTCTATTACCGATTTCAAAACCAACGAGAGAATTTAAACAAATTATTACTTTTATATCTTTAATTATTCCGTCTTTTTTGCTGTCTATAGTAGTTACAAGCCGTATACTAGAGGCTTCGCTGGAACCGTTTTATTTTCACAATTTATGATACACGTAGAACGTGCTTTATATTTAGCGATATTTAGCTAAGTTAATAATTTCGTAATATAATTTCTGAGATAGTTTAGCTCTTTTTAAATTATCCCCTTAAAATCGTGCGGTTTCTTTATTTTACAGCGCCTGGTGAAATTCAGCACCTCTAGCTTATTTCTTTAGGAAAAGTTTGGAGTCGAGTGGAAAAGGCAGTACTAAGAAAGCTGTGATTTGAGTTGTTGGAGTAAAATTTAAAAGTGTCTTGGCAGTTAATATTTTAATTAATGAAAATGCAAAAAGTTGCCGAAACTTGAACTCCATACTTCTGACTTAATGCTACGAGAGGCTGAACCTTAGAGTACGTTCTCAATAAAGTTTCCTGCCCTTTTCCAAAAATAAATATGATCGTTGTAATTCCTGAACCCAGATCAGCTTATACTAACTTACACTGTTAACTTATACGGAATGGTATACGACTTCATGAAATCATTCAGAAACTGCAATAAACACTGCTTTAAGTGGATGCGCAAAAGCTGTGCAACGTTATGGTTATTCTATTTATGTGTGCCTCCGCGAGTAACAAACGAGGCCGATGCTTAATTATGATATTTGGTTTCTACTAATCTATATCTGATGTCATAAAATTACTCAGTATACATTCAAAAATTCTTTAAATTAATGTGATTCGATCTAAAGCTGCAAATGTGGTTAACAAACTACTGTAAACTAGAACACATGATATAAATGTTTGAAGCATATGATTTAGACAAAAATTACATTATTAAAAACTGTATCATTTGAGAACACATAAGGTCATGCTTATTACGCCGTTGTCAAATTAATAGAATTATGTTGTTAGTTTCGTGTATTAATAGCAAATTTTTTTTCTTACGGAGTGTAATGCAACATTTGCGTTATGAAGAACTTCGAAATCTTGTCCACGTAACAGCCAGCGTAATGCCAGAAGCAATATAATGTACAATACACAAATACTTTATTCTAATATATAGTATATTTAGGAAGTGTGTAAAATACACCGGCACCTTTTTTGCTGTCGCGGACAGTGGAAAGTATTTATTATTTGTAACAATGGACTTTTGAAAACATTATCTGCTGCAAAGATGCTACGTGTAGGCACTTTGACCATGCACTTCTCACGAAACACTAAAAACGATAATATGTACGGGGCTACTGTTTAAAGAATTTGAAATCTCATATAGCTATTTTGCTCCAATTTTTTAACATGGGAAGTTAGAAAAGACATAATGCATAGTGCACGCCGTTCTTAATATAATCGTTTTGTTACATAGTATACTGTGCCGAGAAACCATAAACAACTGTATGATCGTCAAAGTGCAGGAAAAAATATTCTATTAGGTTTGCCCTTGATACCATAAACACCTGTGTAACGTAAAGTGTGTATTTTCAGGGGAATAGGAATCTGTATGATAATTATTTCTGCGTTTACGGCTGTGTACTACAACATGATCATCGCGTGGTCTATTCGATATTTATTCGCTTCTTTTACAACGTAAGTTCAATTTTTGTGTAGCTAGTTATTGAAACGGAGCTTCATTGACAGCGCTAGGGGAAAACAGTGAAAATTTCGTTTTTGTCTAACGATGTCACTCATAACTCATTTTTTGATGGACGGATTTCGATTAATTTCCTTTGTTCGATAGATGAAATGATGATTGTGTCGCTTTTAGTAAACGCGAATAGCTCCAAGCCCACCTTCCGGGTCAAAGTGGCAGAACCAGGTTTCAAAGGTTCTTTGCCAAATCTTGTCACCACGGGTATTTCGCTGCATAAGCGTCGCATTGAAAAATGGAGACCGCCACGCAGCATCAACTACAAGTTTGCTGACCATGATTTTTCTGTAGGACCACACACTGAGCCGTTGTGGGCCCTAATATGATTCGTTACCCTTTGTCAGAAAAAAAACGGTTTTTAGAATTTCACCGTGTTATTGCTTGTTTTTAGCTTACAATCAGTGCTTGTTAGGTTATAAAGCACGCTGAATGCGACACTTTTGCTATGTACAGTCCAACTTCACTATATTATACCTTTCCATATGCCAAGAGTTTTACGGTCGACGAAACCGATTTCAAAAATGTGCGTTTTCATTTATCTGATTATGTATTGGTGTTCAGGGCATCACGAATTGTCTACACAGATATTCTTGAATGGTCTACACAGATTTGGTTATTTAGAGTCCATAATATATATTTTATGCGTTTTTATGAGTTCTCAATGGGTTGAGGGTCAAGGAACCAGATTTACAGAATATAGACATCTTGCCTTGTTTGGTTACGCATTAAGTACAGGTCATCAAGAATTGTCTATATAGGTTTTTTCTGGTAGGCACAATCCGATTGTTTAGTTATCTAGGGTGCCGCACGAGTATCTTTTGCCTTTTCAGTCGTTTTCATTGGGTATATGGTCAATGCATCCAATTTACAGAATATAGTCGGTTTTCAGTTGTTTGGTACATGGTATGAAATATAGTCTATATGGAGGTTTTTCGACATGTTGAACACGTTTGCTTGGTCAGACCAGCACAAATGCTTAATAAGTTAGCAGTTGTTTCAGGATTATCAATGAGTTCAGAGTAAAAAGATTTTAGCTTGGTATAAACATCAAACACAGATTTTTACAGGTTATTAAACAAAATCATAACCTAAAACGAAACCATGCTCGCTCCGTTTCATACTCACTAGCATGCTACTGCTTAATTTTTGGAAAAATGTTGAAATTATTTAACGTAGCATATATAACAAATCGCGGCACATATACCTGTATATCTGTTACAAATTGTATGATATAGATTAAAAAGCAAAATTTCGTTCATTTATGTTTGGTTAGGACATGTGAATATAAATCTCATCACGAGTTGCCTTAAATAACAACAGTAAGCGCGATGACCCTTGGGTTTAGCGCCATTGCTGTTAAATTGTGACTACTAGTACATCCACTGAATAATAGTTAGATCGAGAAAATGAAAAGCTAATAAACCGATTCATAGTAAATTAATTATTAAAGCAAATTACGGTTCATAGTTGTATATACGTTGAAAATCAGAGTATTATTGCAAATACAGACGATAGCAGCAATAAATTAAGTTGAATCTGGTCTGAAAAACTTTTCACTCATTATTTCGCGGCCAAATCTGAATATCGTGATGAAATCAACGGTATCCGTCTGTCGCAGAAGCATCACACGTACAGTCTAAATATGAGTCAAATATAACCAACTAATCCGGAGCCATACAACGATAACCGGCAAAATATACGCGAATTTTAATCCACTTCTTTGCTTTTCCTTTCTATTCCGTAGTTTGGACGATGTTTGGGAAATATGTATGATATATTAAACACCCATTGTAAGTAAATTCATCCAAATACTGCCCGCATGGCCTAACTTATACTAGCAACAGTAATACTTGCGCGATTTTAACACAAATTTGGCGTCATTTTCGCTCTTTTATTTCAGTTGCCAAAACGTATTCGGAAAATACTTGGTCGCACTCGGGAATAATGTACTGTGAAGATTTTTATCACATCACTTAAGCGGTTAACATGCTGAAACTGAAAAATCAAAATTATTCTCAATTTCGGTCAAGAATAAGCCGTTGATTATTCCCTGATCATATAAATGGATATATATTGATATAAGATGTAACAGTTCTTTTTACTTTATGTTCGGATTTTTAGTCTCAATTTATGTTAAAAAAATTTAGAATATTCGCTTATCTGTTCATGAGCCGCATTTGTTGTAATACACTACATTGGTACCATAACCAGGAAACAGGATAATTAATACCAGCAAGAGAATTTTATCGTACAATGTATCGTACAATAGTCATTCAGTGGAACAGTATGTTTCGATCAACCAAATTAAGTATCAGACATTTTGTTGTACGACATTTTATTATATATTTATATGTTCGGTTATAATTCAGAAAAGGATGAGGTTTGTTAGTATATTTTGTCAGTTTTAGCAACACTTTGAAGTTGGAGCGTTTCTTATTGGACACCCTTTATTTAGCAATAAAACAGGTTAGTGAAGTCCTCAACCTTCCTAAGATTTTAATTTCCTTTCATTACAATTTATAGGTAATAAATTAGATGTTTCGCCGAAATCGTAGGGTTTTCATGATTTTTTGAATCATTTTGCTAACTTGTGGGACACCATGTCCGAAGTATGACAAGACATAAGTAATGGGTCCTATATATAATAATGTTTACTTGAAGTATTGTACAAAGTTTGAATGTTACTGCGCCAAATATGCTATATTATTGATACGACGTGTATTCCGTTTAGCATGTCCAAAAGCATTATAGAATATTTCTTGAACGCAGACAACTTTTTATTGCACTCAAAAATTAAGAGGCAGGGGCCGATATTTTTCGGCGTTTTGGTTGCCCCTGGTTTAAAGCAGTTATTCTTAGATTGTGCCGCCTCGCAAGATTTTATATCCTCTCTGTTTGAAACATCCGTTGGTAAATATTTACTTCTGTCGATAAACCACCTATTTGAAATAAAAATCTAATATGTTCTTTGTTAATCTTAATTTTGACAATCAGTAAAGCCATATTACCAATGCTTGTGCGGCAACTTATTAACTATTTTATGTTTTGGCATTGAATAAAACAAATTAAACTGTGGTAATTTTAGCCTTAAAATCCACCGACGGTACATATATATCGCGTCATCTAGACAAAATTTGGAGACCCTTATTTCAGCCACGTGGTTCTTTGGCTTAAGCGAATAATTGTAGCTAGTGACAAAAAAATTTAGCGAATGACAAATCCAGTGACAAGTGAATAAGCTATTTTCAAGAGAATGTTGCCAGTGTTACAACGGTAGTTAATCATCCTGAAACACAGTAATTTGTAGTAATGTGTTCAACCGTAAACCCTTTACATTGCGACCTAAGCCAATGTAGTTCCGATCATTAGTATTTCTAAAGCTTCGTAATAAAGTCAAAATAGGCACATAAATACTTTGTCAATTTACATTGGAAAAAACGAGGCACCACTGTCAAGCAGCTCAGGCCACAGACTGCACCAACGTAGCAATAATGAAAGTAGCTAACCGAATTTCGCCGATAGCAAAACTGTTGCACTACTTGAGAAGCACTTGATATCACAGTTTATATGCTATTCCTTGCACCTTTCTAGTCTATTCAACCAATGAAAAACATAAAGATTGCTGCACAATTTATAAAGTTTGTCCAAATGTCACGCAGCAGCAGAATAAAACAAATAATTTATATTGTCTGGGGTAAACCTAGCGGTTATTACTGATTATTTTTGCGTGCTGCGTTTAGACTTCCCGTCGCTGAACGATGGAATCGTACAATTGCCGAAGTAATTTTTCTACTGACAGTCTTGTCTTCATATTTCTTTTGAACGAATGTGTTTGTTTTCTGCTACTAGAAAGTATTATTGACTTAATTCAACAACTTCAATTCATTTGAGTAAGGTTTCTGTTACTTGATATGCTAAACAGTATATACAAAATCCGAATGGCTATGAAATAGCATAAAATATTCTGGTGTGGCTAACAACATAACATTGCATTAGTCAATACAATTGACTAGCACAGCACGCTGTAATAAATATAACGTCTGCTATTTGCATAGGCCGTAATATGTCAAAGCCGCTAAATTCACGCATATGACAGATAGTCGACAAGCCAAGAGCCGATGATTGTCGACTCTGCGAAAGATCATTACACTCTTCAGCTTTCCCAGATTATCTAGCTTTCACAGAGAAACGCGTGCAAAAACCGGGTGGTTTTGTCTCTTACGACCGTCCGTAAGAGACAAAAATCTCTTAAGGCTGGTTGTATAATATTTTAGTTTCATATAGATAGCTATAATGCACTTTTGTCTCTTATAGTCAATTGTATGATATTTTAATCTCGTACAGACAACTGCAAGATATTTTAGTCTCTTACAGTTGTCTGTGAGAGGTTTTTGTCTTTTATAGCTGGCCACAAGAGATAAAAGTCTTTAATGACTGGCCCTACGAAATAAAAATATATTAAGGACAGGTATAACAGATTTTAGTTTGTAGTACATTGCAGTAAAAGACAAAAGTCTCTTAAAACCAACCATAAGAGACTTCAAAACCTTATGGAACTTCAAACACTTGTCTCTTATAGTTAGTTATAAAAGATGATTTCTTGCAGCTAGCCGAAAGAAACAAAAATGTGTTGCAGCTAAGTTACAGAGATTAAGTCTGGATTTAAGATTTAAAGGAGGAGAGGGATCGGAGCCTCAAGGGAACGGTAATCCCATTACCCCTTATGAGCTACACCTACAGACCGATACAGTAAAAAATTGTTGAAATAAAACTTAACTGTGGGAAACTATAGCTACAGTCTGCTTCAGCTAGTGTCCATAACAGTGACTGTGAGCTATCTCTTTAGCACCAGATGAAATTATATGAGTGCCTATTGTTAACTGTTAATATGCGAAACCCGTAAACTTACACAATTTTAATTGTGGTTAACTAAAATTTGTTGCTGAATTTGCTGTAAGGAATTTGTTGTAATTTTATTTCAGGTGAAATATTATACATTGCACTACAATTCTAGACAATCTAATTTGATATTATTTACCACAACACATCATTAAATAGAAAAAATTTGTACAGCATATCCTAAAGCCCGAATTGTAGGACTCACGCTAATGAGATTTTGGCGTATATGTTATTTAATTTTCGTAAAGAACAGTAAACATTGTTTTAATATTATTCATTTGTGAGTAAAACGTTTGCGATTACACAAGCGACTTCGCCCCGCAGGTACATCATAAGAACGCACAAAATCCTTTCTGCAAATACATTCTCCTAACACAATTTTCGAATATAGAATGCAAACGGTGTATTGCTTTTATTATTTCGTCCTAAATGTCGGTTAACGTCTTACAGATAATGCACTATATACAATGTCGTGAAGATTAATATTCTTTAGAACGGAAAGATTAACTCATGCGACAATATATATTCGACCATGTAGAAATAAATATATCGTCTTTGCAGAATGACGAGCTATTTAGACACACTACGTAGCTGCACATTTGCAGAAATTTCAAATATAATTCCGAAATGGACGAAAATTTGATATTAACAAAACTATCTCCGAATTGTTTGTAAATATATCAGTTATTTGCATGTTATCGTAGGGTTTCTAAAATTTACTGAAATATTAATGCATTGGGTATCACGATGATTGTTTGGAAGCAAATTATTCTAAGGTTTCACATCTAAATTCAGTCCATGTATTGTAGTAGAAATTTTGAAGTAAATTTTTTATTAAATTGGTTACATAACGACCAATACTGAACTAAAAAATGTTTAGACATGAGAAATATTAAAAACAAGCTACAAGGTGATTTACGAACATGTGCAATCTAAACATGATGCTGAGTAAAACCCTGCGAAACAACTGCAAGTGATCCCAGTAGTGGTTTGCTACGAGAGAGCCCGGTGAAAATTGTATGTTAAAGGGGTCGGTAAGAATTTTTTTGGCGTTTTTCATACTATAAAATAAATAAAATGACATCAATAGCATAAATAAAACACAAAAATTCCGATACAAAACATCAAAAGCTGCATATTTTTCAAAAAACTGATATCTTTCGCTATATAACTCATATAATAGAGACAATGTGTACAACCTCTGAACCTGGAGAAGTAGCACAGCGTAGCCATGGCGACCGGTTTTGGAAATGAAACTCCACGTTGGTTTCCGAAAGTGAAATACAAGAATTTCGACGATACTCTAAGGTTTCTAAACAATTTTCCAACATTTTAAACACTTTCAAACATTAAATTAAATTATAGTTTCTCCTTTGTGAAAAGCCTTCTAATAAACATTTATGTAATCCATTTTACGCCTGTTCATGGGAGAACAGGGGGATCGTCCCCCTGAGTCTCGAATCCTCTCTCCCCGAGGCTAGAACGCCATCCCGTCCGGGTTTACCGACCCTCCTCAAAAATCTGGGAAAAATTGGCAAAATTTATGAAAAAACTTTGAATTTCAAAAAATTTCGACAAGTTATCCCCTTGACGAAACCCCTTCCGAACTGCTCATCCCCCATTGAAAGGGCTACACTGCCATCCCCCACGGTGAACCAGCTATTTGATCTTGGACTTCGGAACTTGAGCATGTACGATTTACATATTTACACTGTAGCTGTATGTGTTTTAAAGTAACCGAGACCAACGTTGCAGAACCGAAATTTCAAATTTCAGTCGGAATCTCATCGAGAACCAAGTCTTATCAATCTGTATAAACGGTAAAACAAAATTAATGGTAAACGAGTTCTATTTTGCTTGAGTGAACGATGCGTTGGTTACGCATTGGTGGCTATGCATTGGTTACATTGTTTTCAGCGTACATGATGTATTATTTGCCCTGTGAAACATTGCATCCGGGCAAGGTACAATATTTGGTTGCAAAATTACCAAATGTTTACACTTTTCAAGTTAGTTATACTTAAAATACTAGAATGAGTCCATGTTTTCGGCATGACTGCATACGATGAAGTATACGTATACGTATATGGATACAACGCGCCAAAGATTTATTGAGGAGGGAAAGGCTAATTTAGGTAAAGGTAAACTTACTATTAATGAGGTCGGAATCATACAAGCTCATAAGGGGTAGTGGGGCTCCCCCTCCCTGAGGCCCCGATCCCTCCTCCTTTAAATCTTAAATCCAGACTTAATCTCTTTCACTTCGCCGCAACAGATTTTTGTCTCTTTCGCCTAGCTGCAAGAAACTATTGTCTTTTATAGCCAACTATAAGAGACAACTGTCTCCTACAACTATTCGTAAGGTCTTGAAGTCTCTTACGGTTGTTTATAAGAGACTTTTGCCTTTTACTGCAACGTACTACGAACTAAAATCTGTTATAGTTGTCCTTAAGATATTTTTATCTCGTAGGGCCAGTCGTTAAAGACTTTTATCTCTTCTGGCCAGCTATAAAAGACAAAACCTCTCACAGACAACTGTAAGAGACTAGAATATCTTGCAGTTGTCTGTAAGAGATTAAAATATGTTACAATTGACTATAAGAGACAAAAGTGGCTTATAGCTATCCATATGAAACTAAAATATTATATATACAGCAAGCTTAAAGAGATTTTTGTCTTTTACGGGTGGCCGTAAGAGACAAGACTGCCCGGTTTTTGCACGCATTTTTCTGTGAAAGCTGCATTAACGCCAGGAGCACGTTGCGGTAGTTTTCGCCCTTACCCCTCCCATGTCTTCGACGCACCAAGTATGTCGAAAACATGACCCACCCTGCCTTAGATCACCATATCCAGTCTCCACCATGGTATTAGAACCATTAATCTCAGACCTCCTCCACAAGTTATCGACTCATTAAATTCAGAGCACTCCACGGTTTCGAACTATGTTTTTACATGTCTCCCATGTCTTTGAACTACTTTTCCAGACCCACTCCAAAGTTTTCGACTCACTAAGGTTTTCGCTTTTAGTAGGTTGAAATTTTGAGAAAGGGATTTGTGAAAAAGTGGTTCTGAAATATGGGAGTTGTGTGAAAAGTGGTTCGTAAACATAGAAGGGGTGTGAAAATGTTCGAAATCCTGGAGGCTCTGAATTTAGCGAGTCGAATACCTGGGGGTCTGAGCTAATTAGTTCAAAAACCTGGGTGGGTTGGTGGTTCGAAACCTGGAGGTAATCTGAATGTGGTTATCCAGAATATGGTTGGGGTGGGCCACGTTTTCTACCCACTTTGTGCGTCGAAAATCTAGGATAGGTACCGGCGAAAACGACCACGACGTACCGCGGGCGTTAATGTGGGAAAGCCGAATAGCGTCACACTCTTCAGTAGAGTCGACTCTTGACGATACTAACTAATCAAATACTAGAGATTATTGTGTAAACACAGAAACATCTGCCATCAAATCATTATAACAGAATGTGTTATTTGTTGCAGGTCACTGCCGTGGAAACATTGCAACAACTACTGGAATACAGAAAAGTGTTACGAATTCACGCTTGCGACTGAATGTGCCCAAAAGAATATGACTTACTACTACGGTGCTTGTTATGATTGGTCAGACCCGTCTAATCATAGTTTAGCTGAACGGGTAAGTTCGACAACTAGGATTAAGAAGTCTTGGGAATTAATTTTCGTTTTAAAAGTTTCAACTTCCAAGGTGCTTTAACAATGCACTACAATACGCTACTGTGTGCAAACAGCAAAATTTACCGCTTTAACTATTTGTGTGAAACCAGTAGCAATTAGCATATACTGAAGGTAGTAGTGAACTTGCTTGTAGCCGCGGTAAGTTCGAAAAGATCATGACTGGCCCGGTGTCTGTCGTCAATAAAATAGTATAGGTAGATATGAAAACTGACTTAAAAGATACCCTGCCAGCTAAGAAAGGAATCAGGTAAATAAAGTTTTGTTTCGCGAATTGCGATCTATCCTCCTATATACTAAGTTTATTTTAATGTAATGCGTAATATATAATCGTTAGATTAAGGTACAAGGCTGCAGGAAATTGGAAATAAATTTCAAAATTATAAAAAATAGAACTGTCAGTTTTTCAGCATTTGAGCTTGTAGAAGTCGTAATGTCATACATTATTATTTGTAAGCTGAAAGCTGAAATGCTGTGCACGTTTCTGTCGGTTTTCTGTAGAAGCTGAAACCTGGTTCAATTTAATCATAACAGTGCACATTTTTAAATGAATTTTTCACATACGCATCAATATAAAAGTAATGTA
This sequence comes from Trileptium ribeirensis, assembly GCA_030248225.1. NCBI lineage: Eukaryota > Metazoa > Nematoda > Enoplea > Enoplida > Thoracostomopsidae > Trileptium > Trileptium ribeirensis. The sequence goes on along the minus strand of JASANE010020826.1, from coordinate 25,316 downwards.
ATTAGATTTTAGGCGACTAAACTTAAGATGTGCCGATTAACCATTTTATTTTGTAAATACCGATCCGAAATCCACATCCATGGTTATGAAATAAGCAAGAAATAAGATTCAATTCACTACAGTACAGAAGTGACAATCTGTAATCAGTCAATCATTGTTCCATGGCGTTTATTAGGTTTGAATTATAGGATTCGTCTCTATATGTGAACAAATTTAATGTAACTATGGTGGCATGAACGCAACCGTTTTATAGCTTATCAGTTAATGTTTGTTTACCTTTTTAATTCAGTTGCGGTAAAATCTCGTTAACAGACAATTTTGACGGTCGCGAACAGAAAATTACTAATTCTTGATTGCATATAAAGAGCACAGGAACACATACATTTTCAAATAATAAAATAAGTTTGTTTAGCGGGCACAGGTTAAGTATATTTCGCATTAATTTTTCAATTGTTTCACTACATACTTCAAAAAATAATGAGACAGCGCAACCAAGTAAATCCATTGAGAAAAATGCAAATGACAAAACAAAGGTTGTTAGTTACATTCGATAAAACAGGTAAATATTTGAAACATAAACAGATGTGGAAAGTCCAATTAAACGTGCGAAGAATAATGTAGTTTCAGTATTTAATGTTATAAGATTGCACAAAAGCACGCATGTGCTTATTCTATCGGTCTGAAAATTATCGGCTCAAATCCGTCCTTATCATTGTGGGGAAAGGCATTGCTGTTTTAAAGGGCCCAAACTATTGACTATTTTAATATACAAGTAGAATAGACGTGAAACTGCAAAATATTGCCCCTAATCCTCCGTGATTTTCGCCTATGCTGAGAATCCCAACCTCATGCGTAGTTTGTTGTTGCCCAGTTTAAAATTTGTCTCAATTTTAATTCAGATTACGCAATCTATCGCAGTGTCCACTGATCAGCTAAGTTAAGAACTTTGATTAATTACCGATTCCCGTTAGAAATATCGGAACTTATCACCAATCATGTTTCAAATATTGTGGCCTCGAACCCCAACTTTGTAAAGATTTTCTAATCTCCTGAACAATTATGTTAGCCTCAAAAGTAGTTGAGCAGCGTTCACAGAAAATTGTGTGCACTCACTGCACATTGTAGCATGTATGAGCATGCTTATTACTACAAACCATTTTATTTTCATAACATGTAGCAATAGTTCGTCATGTAGCAACAGCAATTGTTGTTACATATTTAGTGCGATAGTTGTGCCATTAGCACGATTTTTGTAGGAACGAAGTTGATTGTTGTTACAATTATTTATAGGTTTTGTAGAACAGTTGGTATCGTTACGTCATTTTATTTGTAGCGCTAATCGTGAATATTTCTACAAATTTAGTGCAATAGACGGTGACCTTACAAATTTTGTAGCAGTAAGCATGATTATTGCAACAAATTGTGTAGGCATAAACATGACAATACATGTTACAATGTTCAGTGAGTGCACACATTTATCTGTGAACGCTGCATTGGCACACGTTGTGCCATCAATCATGTTTGGTTTGCATCAGCGAATATATTCAAAAATGTTTTATTGAGCGTATTCGTAGCAACTAAATTCGCAAACGTTCATTCCAACGCTTTGTGTCCTCGATATGTCTCAGTGGTTTACCTCTTGATTTGCTAGATCTTTACTCGTGAAATAGTTTTTGCTGACACTTTGCACCTTAGAACTTAATTTATTGTTATATTGGCAAAAATTTAGATTAACTGGTAGTATTTCTTAATAAGTGTTCGATACAGCTTTAGGTACCTCAAGAGCAAAGTGCGAACAATACATATTCACACGTAAATTCTAGATCAATAATACAGCGCATTTTCTACACTTTGCTAAACTGAACTGTAGATTCTGACAGTATAGGTTTAGTCGTGCTAAAACCAGCTTCATTTGTAATATCCAATGATAATTTACTATTGTTAGTAAACTAAAAAGATTTCACTTGAACTAATAACTGTTTCTGCTCAAGTGCACAATTTAATTCCACTACTTGAATATGTAAAAAAGTTATAAATTATTTTAAACATGGAAACATTTATATCTATTATCTATTGGTAGATGGTATTTAATTACGTCATGGTAAAACAATTCGTGACATTACTTTTACAGAAAGTCAAAAATATTAATTTATTGAAATATAAATTATAATATAATCTAATTGAAATACGCTTTTGAAGGCAAATGCAATCTACGCCGACGAAAAGATTACACCTGCTGAACAATATTTAAATCTTCGTATTCTTAAAATATCGTCTGGAATACACAATATGGGCTATCCAAACTGGGAACTGGTCGTGTCGCTAGCAGTTGGTTGGATCCTTGTATTCTTGTGCCTAATCAAGGGAATCAAAAGTGCCGGCAAAGTTGTATATTTCACGGCGACATTTCCATACGTCATACTTTTGATTTTATTCTTTCGTAACATACTACTCGACGGTGCTAAAGATGGTATCGAGTTTTACATGGTTCCAAATACTACGAAACTCGCTGAAGGGAAAGTCTGGGGTGATGCTGCTGTTCAGGTTGGTGAAGTTACACAGCGCAGGAATGTGTATTTACATCAATTCATTATTTTCACTCGCTTTTCGCGTCTCTACTCTATATTAATGATTTGTTTTCTCGGTTTAATCATACGGTTCCACAATATAATTCCAATTATGCAATATTTTTTGCAGATAGGTACAATAGGACAACCGTAATTTGTCAAAGCACAGAATGGAATGTCAACCTAAAGTTAACCTTCGCACAATCATATTGTGACTTACAGCGTTGATAACTGGAAATCACTTGACCGCAACGCATTTTCGGCTTTACGACAAAATACCTTATCGTTAACGCAATTTGTAATTAATGCATGATATTTCGATCATCAACTATAATTTGATATTTTAAACATTTTCGATTTTGACAGAAAATTGAAATTTAATGCCATTTTTCTAAATATTAATTGGAGCTTTTAAGTTGAAAATATTTTGTTGACATGTTTAGTGATTTTAATGCTGTTCAATAATGTACGGAATTTAAATGTCGATTGTAATGTGTAGAAAATTTATGAACAGGTCTGATTATATAAATCAAAGAATATATATATGGAATTCGTCAAACCAGGAGGTTCTAAACTCAACTCAACGCGTTTCAGATCTTTTTCTCGCTGAGTCTTGGTGGAGGTGGTCTGACAACGTTAGCCAGCTACAATGAATTTCACAATAACCTCGTTCGAGATACACTCATTGTCGTATTTGGCGACTGTGGAACCAGTTTCTTTGCGGGCTTCGTCATATTTCCAATCCTTGGCTTTATTGCAAAGAAGACCAATCGACTTGTTGAAGATGTTGCTGCTAGTGGGGTGAGGCATTTAATAAATAATGAGTTCATTACTGAAATAAAGTTTTTGTTTCGAAACTGTATGCTTCATATAATAGACTATTCTGCGAAATCGATATTATATTATACTGTATTATTGAAAATAGTTTTTAGATATAAATTAACACATTTTAAACGTTTTTAGGAAATTTTGAGGGAAAACTGAAATATTTATAAAAATTGAATATATTACTCTTGACTGGTAGAAATTTTATGAACAATAAACTAAAAGAAGGGCGACCAACGAATGCGCACAGAGCGGTATAATTGAATGGTCTTTATAATCACCAACTCAACGATTTGAAAAATCACGTTGAATACCATTAAATCGAGCATGGTTCGGTGAGGATGTCGGCCTCAGACGTTTCAGTCCGAAAAGGTATAGATTAGATATAGTGAATGCAATTGATAGCTGTTTTAGTGTGGCTACTAGTCTAAACTTGTTGGTTTAATTTCAAACTATACTGTCCTAACATTAACACATCTCTGTTATTCTCGTAAATAAAGGAGTGGTTTCAGGTTCTGGCTTTGAGTTTGACAAATAGTTTTAAATCTAACATTTATCTGCGATAGGTAGTAGAGCTTTTTATTATTTAATTAAAATTACGTCGCTAGTGCAAATAATCACGATGTAGCTTTTAATCGCAATAACTCGTCAAAGGATGGTATGATCGCTTTCACCGACAGTTCTAAATGTTTCTACTGATGTTGTCTAGCGATGTTGAAATAGGTAAGTATTTATAAATCTACCTCTTCTTATTCATACTGTTGATTCATCCATTTTGGCCATTTTATATTAAGTAAACTTTATAATATTTGCAGCAAAAGCATGTGCGAAATGGATTAACCAGTTTTACTGAAGTGACTTTAGTACAATGATACTTAGATTTGACTGCACGAGGTTCCGCTCGTATACGATAACTGGTGAATCATTAAAAATTGAAATATGTTAACAGTTCAATTAAAGAGTCTCGGTATCAATACTACGAATGGCAGGCAAGGTGAAATCTATAATTTGTGATATCATAAAATACCTGAGAACTTTGTCTAGTATCATTTTAATATGTTTCCGGTGGGCCAGGTATTCTAGGTTTGTGGCAAATTTAGTTCAAAATTTCAGCGAATTTCAGCTTCTTTCCGAGACACAGGCATCGCGTACTGCAGACTTGATATAAAATTTATGGTCTTGTTACCTTAAAGTTGTCTGATACTTCTGGTGCCTTTCATTAAAATACACCAATAAATTAATGTATATCGATGAAATGCACTCAAAATTACAATAATTCGGTTGCAGAACACTGCTTAGCTCTATAGTTTGAGTTTTAGCCAAGATTCGACTAGTAAAGCAATTTAGTACTTTTGACATGCTGAATTTATCTCAAGATCGTAAGCAGAAACCGACATGTTGTAGAACACTGACCTGTCATTTTTTATTTCTCCTAAACGAAGATCAGTAAATCAATTAAGTCCCACAACCACAAATATTTTTATCAATCATGCAAGCTCTTAATTATGCATTGCTAAACTAAAATGATCAATATATTGAAAGTTGCTCGCTACTAATTTTTAGAACCCACTACTGACAACATCCGTATCATTTTGACATTACTGTATCCCATCCAAGCTTATCACTAAATCAATAGACGGTATGTTTAGGGGTAGTATGTGGGATACTTACAAATATTAAAATAGTTACCACGGAAATAACCTTTCCGGCTGCTGAAGATAGCCTTCGATCAAAAAAGTATCCACAATTAAAATGGCCATAGTGCTCCAAATCCCGAAAAAGAACTAGATAAACTATTTTCTTATTATATACTTAAACAGACTCGGAGGTTTTATTGAAGCCTTGTATTTGTGTGCTCACTGATAAATTTTAAATTCACTGACCGTGAGTTTGTCTCACCGCCCGTCTATATGTTATTCCGTCCGTGTGCGCGTTCGCCAGTCTGGATATCTGTCCATGCATGCGTTTTTCTGTCCGTCTGTCATTCTGTCCGTCGGTGTGTCAGTCAGTCTGTTCGACTTTGCGTCCGTCTGTATTCTATGTTCTTCCATCGTCAGTTCGTAAACCTAATAGTCCCCGACATCTGTCTGTAGATTTATCCGGCTGTCCATCCGTCCTTCTGTCCGTCTGTTCGTGCTTCGGTCCTTCTGTTTGCCTTAACTGTATAAAGTAAAGATTTCAATTACCTTGTTGCTGTGGTCTACGGGCATATGCTCCGCTATTGGAGTTTCAAATTCGAACGTTTTTTTCTGTTCGAATTCAGAACAATTATTTAGGGAGGGGTGCAGAACCAAAGTTGTGGGGGGCATAACAATGTTGGGAAGGCAGTATAAAAATTGGGGGACACGACAAAACAGAGATTATCACCCCATTAAAAGTGGGAAAAGTGACGCAAAAATCCACCGTGTCAACCCTCAACCCATATAATGTAGTGCGGCATGAGTGTCACACTCTTGTTCAAGGGGTCATCGTGAACTCTTGATAAAATGTTGTTTATTTTAATTGTTATAAGAAACGAAATCTACCATTTGCTATACACCATATGGTGTAATAGAATTTTCTAATACGTTTTAGGTCGGACTGGCGTTCATTGCTTATCCTGACGCCCTTATTCATATTCAGCCTGCTCCGCTTTGGTCAATACTATTCTTCTTTATGTTGATCCTTCTTGGAATTGACTCAGGTAAAATATTACATGCTTTATATTGAATATAAATAAATAAATGTTATACTAGATTAACTATAAACATGACAATGACATGTTTACACTACAACGTAAAACATAATCCCGGAAAATCTTAGCGAAATTGGACCAACTTTTCCAAAGTCAAACATGATTCGTATAAATAGCTATACACAAAATATTGCATCTGGTCTTTTATTGCTGCCCATGGCATGGACTATGGAGCGATATCAAAAGTGTGAATGTAACTTGTGAAAGCTACATAAGAGGCGAAATTTTGAACGAAATCCACTCAACTGTTATCAAGTTTTTAGGCACATCAAAATATGCATGCATTTCGAAGAAAAAGACAGTTTTGATCATTTCATAAGGCGTGTTCACACGGTCAAACTTTTTACTCAAATTTTGATCAAATTTTGAGATCAAATTTTGATCAAAAACTGAAAGCAGCTTTTTTGCAAGTTTGAACGTGAGAACACTGTTCAAACTTTTCATGAATATTCCGTAGCCAACCAGGGACGAGATGTATTCTCTGAAAAAGGTTGAGCTTCAAATTTGAGCTCAAAATTTGAGCAAAAATCTGAGCGTGTGAACACGCCTATAGTGTCTTGCAGTGGTTATAGAAGTGATATCGACCAAGTGGTGGTGGACAAGCCTGTAGGCCAGTATCGAGAGCTTTGGGCGTTCATCGGTACTGACATTAAATAATTATTCTGTATTTAGCTTCGTAGTTGTCATCGGCGTTCTGGGATACAACATAAAAAAATTAACCCACTTTCGTGACATACCTTCCTACCTCCAAATCAGCAACTTTAAACAAAAGGTTTACCGCTTAAGTATATTGTAAAAGTGTTCATACCGCGTCTCAAAACCTTTGCCATGGCACCCAGTCATGAAATTGCTTAGTTTTTGGGAAGTATTTTCATTTAGAAAGTGCCAACAAAATACAAACCATCCATTATTTTATAGAACGGTTTTTAAAGAAACAATTTCGCTAATTTGATGACATCGCCCACTGCGCAATATAGGAACCCACGAGGTGGCATTAATCAAAATCTTCTAAAAGATAATCATCTAATAGATTTCGACAGCTAGTGCTAAACGGAACCACGAAATTTCGGAACATATCTTGCTAGAGGACATGATGTAGCGGTGTGCGTCGCCACCCTGTCATTTCAACAAACAGCTTTACTGCTGAACATATAGGAGTGTGAGCGTTCCGGGTATCTTCTGCACGCCGATATACGCGCTGCCTACAAACTCAAGATTTGGGCACGTACCTGTACTCGCGCACTGATCTAAGACAATGGCGAAGCAAAATCTTGTACCGAATCACTCCACTCGTTAGCAGCTTCTAGTAGATAACTTCAAAGACTCTGTTCCAATTTGCCTAGGATGCCTATTAACTTTTCAAAATACATTAAAGATAATAACATAGTTGTGAGACACCCAACAACAATTTCTGAGACACCCAACAACGCCCTGTTACTACTATCGCATAATTTGTTGTGCGATAAAACAGCGGCAGTTATATGTAATCCGTGACACAATCAAAACTCGTGGTAGTACGTTCTATTTGATTCTTTAAAGTATATATACTCGACACATATCTACGTTAGTGTTCTAAAAAATGTAAATACTAGAACACGAGTTATCGTGATTAGTGGAAACGATTGCGAATAGGTATATATACAATAGGTATATGTGATGTCGGTGGAAGTCAAACAGTAACGTTTTGGCAAGTACTTAGCACTTCGTTAGTGATACATGCGAATACTGCATATATACGTGGATGTTTGAGAGCAATATTTGTTTCTATAAATGATCAATATTCAGTGAGGGATCCAGGATTTCCCCGTGTGGAATCCCCGGGCAGCGCTGCCCGAATCGCCGTACAAACACTTCGGATGCCAGCTTAGCAGTATACTAGAACCATTTTAGGTCGAAGTGAGTGACTATTATGAGGCGAAATTGGACAGGCTGGGGCAAGGTTTTGTTACACCTATGGCCTATTCCTCCCCTCCACCAGACCATATAGCCCATCCCCCAGCCAGCGGACCTCTGGCACATGTGCACATTCCGGTGGGGTGATCCAAACTAAGGATCCTCCCACCTGAATTCGATCATGTCCATACTGTTTAAAAACAATCAGTAAAAGCTTCTGCTATCTGTAAAAAACATGACGCCTAAGCGTCATGTAAATCGTAGATAATATATCCGTGCGATAGATATGCTCCGACTCCAGGAAAACGGATTCTTCCTAAGTCGATTACTTTTTATCAAGTTCATTATTATACAGTTTACACGGTTTAATTAATAATAGAGCTTATAAAGCTATTTCACTAGAGGTAATTCTTAATGTCTCTATTCTGTCTCATCTGTGTATATCGAAATTGTACCGGGTTTGCTTTACAGAACTGGTCATGTGTGACGTTGTAATCACCGCATTCTTGGATACATTTCCACAATTTCGCCCATGGAAATATAAAATCTTAGTCGTAGCGGGTGTTTGTTTCGCATTTTTTCTAATCGGGATACCGCTGACAACGCCTGGTGGGACTTACCTTTTAACTCTTATGGATACGTTTGCTGCTGGTTGGCCGCTACTTATAGCTTGTCTGGCGGAAATTGGTATGGTTGCCTGGGTTTATGGCGTCGGTCGGTTTGTGGGTGATATATGTGTTATGATTGGTATTCCGCTTTACGGCAAAAAATGGTATTTGTAAGTTGCTAGCGTTTTTAATGATTTAACTTAATGTATCTTAACTAGTGTGGATTGCCTGCCATACGTTAAGATGTTGCTTTCAAGCTATTGAGCTTCTCGGCTTCGCACAAAAATCTGTCGCCGAGTATTGTGACAGTGAGCACATTTTGTTCGACCATAAATTTTACTATAACTGAATTTGTTCGCAAAAATTATCGTGCCAGTATCGCACAGACATCGGTCTTTATTGGCAACTTCAATTAATATCTTTCCATTCCCTTACTATGCTTATTTTTTTTACAATAAAAGCAGTGTGTCGTAAAAAAATTCTGCTCGATTTCGACTGAAAGTTTTTCGTCATATTTCTCACTCTAGCTAATTCCAATCGCTCTAGCTAATTCCAGTGCTAGGATAACTGAATGGTTATATTTACCACTTAAGTAGGCAGATTGCTTTCAAACGCCGTATGGTGTACCGATTAGATTATACAGCGGTGAAGCCAGAGTCAAATTATACATTCTTTTTTCCTTAAGAGCTTTTGTTAGTAAATTTTAACTGATTCAATGAAAATGGCGTGCTTACAAATTAATATTTATGGCTGCGTGCAAAAGCCTTTTTAAGTTGCTCTAATTTGGAGTACATTTAAAATAAATATTTTTAAATGTTGAAAGTACACAAAGTATTAATTATATTGTCAATGATGTGTTTCTGTTGTTGAAAAACACTATAACACTTGCGTGGTCTAGAAATGCGGTAGGAAGACAACGTTCGTGGATGTTAAAGAACTATTTTAAGTGATCTCTTAGTTTAAACAATGACAACACCAAAATCAATCTTAATTATGCTGTTGCCATTATTTTAAATCCGTCGCTGTTTAGTGTAATGACATCAGTAAATTCAGTGTAAATCCTGATCCTGCCAATATTTTTAACTGGCCGTGACTTAAACTAAAGACAACACCAAAATTAATGTTTGTCCTGCTGTTACCGTACAAACCTTAACTATAATTGTTTTGATTTCTTATATACAGACTATAACTATGTCGTGATTTGTGCTCAACACGCTTCCCATTTGCCCTTATGAACGCTTACCGCCATGGTAACAAAATTTGTTGCTGTTGTCAAGTGTCAAATACAACTAAGCCAAGAAAGATGACTTCACTTAATAAGCGTAGATCATATATAAAGTATAAAGCGGAGATTATGCTGTTTGAGGACAGGGTATACTAAGTTGTTTAACGTTGACACGTAAAGTTGTTAAACATATAGCCTGGTGTACTATTATTGTCCTGATGTATTGTTATTACATTGTTAAATGCCCTAACTTTCAACTTTTTAGAATTCATCATTGGGGAATGAATCCGTTTTGGTGGGTAAACTGGATTCTGATCTCACCGGCTCTTCTTATATTTGTTCTTTTATTCACTTGGATTACCTACGAACCAACTAAACACGGCGAAGACTACGTATTTCCAACTTGGGCCGAAGTCATCGGATGGCTAATGGCGTTTTCGAGCGTCATATGGATACCGATTATGGCTATCGTTAAACTTTTTATAGCGACTAAGAAAAAACTTCCATTGTCAAGCTTATTCAAACCAACCATTGACTGGTGTCCCGGTGATGAAGATGCCAAAGCGGAAATTGAACGGAAGGGTGATGTTGCTTCTGTTGTCTGGTCTGGAAACAGCAAGGTTCTTTACAGTGACGGTGATGGACGTGATACTATTGGAATGGCAACTGATAATAGACCCGGTGGCTATTCTATTCCAGTGTCTAATACAAGAATTAGCAATCAGGTTTACCCGATGGATACATACACGATCAATGAAAGTCGACCTCCATCATATATGCGTGCAGTTGGAGATCAGTCATAATACGAAGTTTGTAATGCAGGAACTAGTACAATATGTGCCAACAAATGTTGTTTGTATATTTTATAATATCTCAATTGCGGTAGCGTAATTAAAACATAAAACGAAGCCTAACCAATTGCATGCTACGGGTACCGTAAAATATGAGTCAATCATTTCAATCTAAAAGAATGAATTAGATTTCGTGAAAAAGATTCGTTCCTAAATGAGATTTCAAAGAACATAAATTGGAAAAATTAAACAAGAGCGGGTTTAATTTTGGTCTTCAGCAAAGCTAACGTAAACGTACGTGTCGTACTGTTAAAATAGCTTTTACTTTATATACGAAATTTACGCACAAATCTCTATATCATTAGTACTACAGAAAATTCATTAGGAATCCATTTGAAAAAGTCTTTTATAGCTCTAACTTCATATCAGACAAAAAGCATTGCCATCAGCTATATTAAATAGTTCTTCATGATCATACCATTTCAGCTTTATTAATCTCAAATGAAGTCTTCAAGCTCATTGAGTTTGGTACCAGAAGTCGATACTGCTTTAAATTTTAATCGTCGTTATAGGACACACCTTGCAGTAGTTCCCATATAAAATCAAGTGTATTATAAACGGTTCCCTATCACATTTTTAATGCTATATCGAGATATAAAAAAAGTTGCTATGTAATATGCATATCAAATGTCATATCTACGTTTGGTTAAACTTTGAGAACAAATGGAGCCAGTCGAAGCTATGTGATGTATGCAAAGCCAAAAGTCAGTGTTCCCCATTTGGGTAAACTATTTAGTAATCACAGCGACATACAAAACTTTGCCACCCTCGAAATTTTAATCAACTATTGGTATTGCAACGGATTCTGCCGTTGATTTTAATACAAAAGTGTACAGAACTAGCTGAAGGCTTGATCAATTCGTATCTTATTTTCTCCAAATTCCGCAAATTCAAAGTTGCATTGCAGCGGAGCCTGTGCATAAAAGCTCCGTTGAGGTCAGACAACACACATATTGAAAATGGACTGGAATGTACTCAATTGGCATGGATGCATACTAATCCTGGTTATATTTTAGAGTTACCTTTGTAGAGCATAACCAAATGGCCTGAAATTATATGTGTGTTTAGCATAACGATACACGCACAAATTTCATATCAATAAAGATTGCAGGTGTTATTTTTAGTGTTGTGTATCACAAATATCTCTGCAAATTCAGTTGCACTAATTGTGTCAATATGCAGTGTGGTGCCACTATGCTGTCGGTTTAAGCCGAACGTGCTGTGATCAGACATGTTTTGGCCAAGGTATTAAAACTACATGTTAACGCGGTTTTAATTTTACCGAGTAATTTTGTTAAACTTTGTATATTTGAAACTTTAGTGATTTTGGGCCTAAAATGTGGTACTTCCTCGTAACGATTTTATGGAGTTATAAAATATTTTAGAAAGCTCCGAAATTTAAAGCAACAATCTGAGAGTTCTCTCTTGCACTACATATAGTTTTTAAATAAACTATTGTAAATGTTTCGAAATAAACTTTTTGGGTGCAATATAAACAAGTTGTATTGTAAAACAAAATGTTTTCATTACATTGATTGTAGTTTCATGTAATCATCATTTTCGTCTACCCTTTTTGTGAATTCGTATTGCCTGCTCCTGATAGAACTGGAAAGGTTTACAGAATTTTAATATTAAAATTAACTTCCACATTTAGTGCAATACCAAGAAAGTGTAAACTATTTTGAAAAACTTTATGCGATATTGCACGGAGAAATCCGGCAACTTTAACATAATTATTTAAAATAAAACAGCTGAAATTACGCTTATGGTCTATTTCTGTGTAAATTTATTGCTCTGTTCGAAAATTGAACCAGGTCCACTGTCTTATTCTCCGGAAAACGTTGCTTTCTATTACAGTTAAGAAAAAGAATGAAAATCTAATCAAGAAAAAACTAAAATCTATGTATAACATGAGTTTATTTCAGAGCAAAAGGAAGTCAGTAAGCGTGTTTACCACTTATAACTAAATAGGAAAATTCTACCGACATATGTATATGCGTTGTCTACAGAACCTCCTTTGGTTCAGCAAACCCCAAATCAGAGCTTCCGATATGTCTTGCAAGCAAAGCCAACTGCGTTTCTTGTATATTTCCCGTAATATAATTGCTAACTCACAGAATAATGCGCCCATCTGATCGAAAATTTTTGTCATATACGACATGTGGGACGTAGCTGTGTTACATTCGACATGTATGTCACCCATGTTACACACGATATGTTGCATGTAACCAATGTTACACACTACATGTCGTATGTAACACTGGTACATACAACTCTATGAAATTAACCTAACGCTGCCAGTATATTTTGATCGGTTATAAAGATATGTACGATCGTTTTGGCGTACTTCCGATACAATAACTCTTTTTAAAAGCTCGTTTGATAGTGGTGCCTCTCTCCAATTTGATTGTAGTGTCCCCCTCCAGTTTAACATTGGTGTCCCTCTCCAGTTTGGTATTGGTGCCCCCTCCAGTTTGATAATTGTGTGTCTTCCTGTTTGATACGGTGCTCCGATCCAGTTTGATATTGGTGCCCCTTCAGTTTGATATTGGTGCCACCTCCAGTTTAATATTGGTGCCCCCTCCAGTTTGATATTGGTACCCCCTTCCAGTTGGATATTGGTGCCCCTTCCCGTTTGATATTGGTGCCACCCTCCATTTTGATATTGCTGCCCCCTCCAGATTGATATTGCTGCCCCCTCCATTTTGATATTGATGCCCCATCCAGTTTGATATTGGTGCCCCTTCAGTTTGATATTGGTGCATCCGTCCACATTGATATTGCTATCCCCCTCCAGTTTGATATTAGTGCCTCCTCCAGCATGATATTGGTGCCCCCTCCAGTTTCATAGTGGTGCCACTTTCCAGTTTGATAGTGGCGCCCTCTCCAGTTTGATATTAGCGCCCTCTACAGTTTGATATTGGTGTCATTTCCCAATTTGATGTTGGTGCCCCCTTCCAGTTTGATATTGGTGCCCACTCCAGTTTGTTATTGATGCCCCCTCCAGTTTGATATTGGTGCCCTCCCTCCAGTTTGATATTGGTGCCCCTTCCTGGCTGATATGGTGCCCCCATCCAGTTTGATATTGGTGCTCCACCAGTTTGATATTGGTGCCCCCTCCACTTTTATATTCGTGCCCTTTCCCCGAGATATTTCATTATAAAAAATCTTTACGTTTAATATGTGTTAACTACAGTCCGGACAGTGCATCTTAAATAAAGTACGTCATAGCAGTATAAAAGTCGCGACACAGTTACAGGACAAAATTTGTCGTAAAATGCGACTTAAACAAGTGTTTAGATACATATAGTGTTTAGATACAATACGTGCATTTATGAAAGTCCAATATTGAACTTGTTTGTAAAACAGTATCTTAGAACCATGAGCATTTCTCATGACTTGTAAACCCTTAAAAGAAGAATTTAATAAAGTGTTCCTGAAATATGTTTCAGTGATCTGTTTAAACCATGATTCATGATTTCTGATACATTGGCCATACAGTGATGAAGTAAAAGAAAATAAAAACAATACTTTTTGTATATTTGGCAAACTGTTTGTCTCAAAGTAGGGTCGTGAGGTAGCGATTTGCTGCAAAAATAAAATCAAATGCTTTATTTATTTGACAAACTAAATATAAGGAATTTCGGCATGAACAATTCCCCTCTTATATCTACGCTGCAGTGTTGTGCTGTAAACAAATAACAAATTTTGCATGACTACTAGTAGGAAGTAACGTATCTTTCACGGAATTGAAGCTATGCAAAATGGTGACGCTGTCATCAACTAAATTATATATACATAAAGGAATACGTTAAACTTCTATCGGGGATATAAACCTAAGGAGTTTAAGTATATAGATGCAATTATATGTCGACAAAACTTGGTTGTTCAGTGAGCAGGAACTGCTGCATCACGCGCAATATTAGTGTATCATATTCTGCTGTTCCAGCAATATGGTGCTGTTGGAGAAAACTAGAGTACGTGCCTATACACACGCATATATTTCTTAGTCATATAGCGGATGATTATGTCAGAACGCTATATTGGTGCCCACGATCCCGAATGCCACGTTTTGTTTTAGAGATAATTTTCTGCTTGGACTCGTAAACTAGCATTTTTTGGTAGGATCAATAACGATATTGTACTTATAAGAAGAGAATTCGAGCAAAAACACGATTGTGTTCTTGAGTATTTTGTAGTGAAGCAAGCATTTTGCTTGGACCAACAAGCATTCTTTGCTTTGAAAAATAGAATTCCAATAGTAGAAAAGCGCCATTTCAGTAACTAGGCAACTTTAGTTTTGAACATTTCGTCTGCTAAAACTTCTAATAGGCATACCTTGCTTGTACCAGCTAATATTTAGCGCAAATTCGCTGAAACAATTGTGACCTGACTGTTATGACTACGGAAAAAGTCGAACTTACACAGTCTGCGTACATTTTTCGCAAGGAATTTCTGCAAACTCAAAGCACTGTACGCAATGTTGAAAGCAGATTATAATAGTTCGTAGACATTCCGCAGCACAATTCAGTAATATTAAGGGCTCAAATCAACCAGGACGGCGCACAAACATTAGCGGGTCATCAGACTGTGAGTAACGGTCAAATCAAAGAACAGTTGATTCAATTGATACAAATCTAGCTTCATTTCAACACAATATTTCGCAGCAATTGAAACAGCGAAATTTTGTCAGCGACTCAAGGTACACACCAAGTAGGAATATCGACCATTGATCGGAAAGATCTGGTACTTCTAGAAAATAAATTAACAGTAGTTATAAATCACGAATTAGCGGTTATGCCTGAGGATCAAACAAATAAATCTAGTCCTGAACCGAATCTTACTATCAAACCGTTCAGTGGCGAGCGGGGCGAAGATTTTCTCAGTTGGCTGAACATTGAATTTGAGTTAAAGTTTCGTGCCTATTGCTGGCGAAACAACTCCTTTCATCTGGGCTCCCACCTAAGTGGTCATGCGCAGTTCGCATATAATTTGCTGGACAGTATTACATAGTCTGACTACCAGTGTGTAGTTTCGTCGCTGAGCTCTGCTCTTTTGACAGATGGTCGCAGACGTTATCTAGGTGAATGCTATACAGCTCGACAGCAGCAACCGTTAGAAACTATCGGTAAATATGCCCAGGCCCTAACGGAATTAGCAAGGTCGGCGTTGAGTTACATGACTGTAGAAAGTGAGAAAGAGACTAATTTGCGATATCACTTTATCGCTGGTCTGCGGCCAGAGTTACGAGAAGAAGTGAAACTAATGGGCCCCAAGTCTATGTCGGAGACTCTTATAGCTGCAGAGTGTGCAGAACCCAAAGTAAACGCACAGCCGCAGATAGCAAAAAGCCGTGAAGAAGCTGCAAAGCGCCTTGAGCGGATTGAAAAATACAGCATTCCAGATATCTCGCTGATACATAGCGATCGGTCGGCGAGCGATTCAATAGCTCCGAGATGGGCAAGTGAATTAACTAGTTGAATTGCTGAACTAGAACGAGGCACAAATGGTGAGTCAAGACGTGTAGGATTCGTGCAAGAGAGCAAGGAGCTACACGCACCTCCGTGGGCTGAGGACCTGGTATGCCGAATCTAAAGATTAGAACAAACCGCGGGTTGTCCACCCGCTATGCGTATGACGTGAGATACCGATGTAGCACGAAGCCAAAGAACGATGTATAGCGCGCAGCGATTCAGCCTTTGCAGTAGGCCGATTTGTCAAAGATGTGGTAAAACACGACATGTTGCGATCAATTACAAGACAGGAAACATGCAGCGTTATTGCAAGTACAACATCGTTTATGGTCACAACACTGCGGAATGTTGAGCACACCGGTCGCAACAAAGTTCCACACGCTCGACACGTCGTCGTAATCTAGGATCGCAAGCAACAGCGACAGACAAATCACAAACTGCGCAGTTTGCTGCAAACTACGTTGGAGTGCCTGCGCTAGCCGCAAATGTTGAAATAGATGAGCATGTGCAAGAACATCATACGCTACAAGCAAGGCAGTTTACCTCCTTCATAGGTATGGTTTCAGCAGTTGACAACTTCCATAGTGAGCATAATAGACACTGTTAATGGCAATAAACAGCAAAGGGTGAAATCAGCAAATTATTGGCAGAAAGCAAAGCAGATTAGATTGTTTACGGCACGAAAAGTTAAAAGTCGTTCGGCAGCATGCAGGTGCAAAAATCGTATCTGTATATAACAGGCGTGCTATTTTGTTGTTTGCTGTTGAAAATTGTTGCTGCAAATGTTAATCCCGCAATGCCTAACCCATTAATTTGCGATTTCGATACGCAACAGCTGTGCCAATTTCCGACGATACGGCCGTGCCGGTAACGCAGCGAACAGGACACTGCTTTGCCTTTAGATGCCCAGTTGCAAATGTATAAGCGAAATATTTTGCAATACACCTGCCAAGCATAAATGTGTCAAAAAAAGACAGCCAAGATAGAAACGTTCAAATATTTTTGCAGATGAGAATTTGAAGCGCACTGAAGAAGGTTCGTTATCAGTTGACAGCTCTGAATGTCAACAAATGTTGCAGTTTCACAAATGCGATACAGGTATATTGCAATTTGGCGAACGAATAATGAAATAAGCTCGGAATACCCTGGTAGTGGTGTTCACTGCCGTAAATAGAAAAGTTTTACGTCAACAAACTGTTACCTAGCAAGAGCCCAAGTGTATAAAAGGCATGTTCAGAGTTCCATGGAATCTACAGCAGGCGACGCACGATTACACGAGCGGTACATGCAGTCTTTTAAGGACGGAAAGTTCCTGGTTTGGAAACCAAAAGCGACAAAGTAGTGCGAGCTTAATATTCCATGGCAAACGCTAGACGGCCATTTGCGCGATAACAATGTATGAAAGTACCAATGCGGGGAAGATTACACCATTGGCTGAACAACAAGTTAAATAGGTTGACTGACGGCATTGGTCCACCAATGTTGTGTGCGGAACTGCAAAGGCAATTACCTTGCATGGTTTAAAATTTGCAGGATTGAATCTTAGCTCTTGTAGCTTAGATGAACAAAAAAGCACCGAGCTTAAACAACTTCTGCAAGATTTCGAAGATAATATTTTCGCAGAAGGAGATAGTGATTTAGGAAAACGCATCTCGTAAAACATAAGATCGAAAATACAGGTGCTAAATCAATTAATAAACTACCATATCGAACTGCTTTTTCGCAGAGTCAGATAATAGCAGACAAAATACAACAGATGGCTTAAGAGCGATGTTATTGGGCCGTCATGTATGGTCGTCACCGATAGTTTTAGTTAGAAAGAAATATAGATCGTGGAGATTTTTCGTAGATTGTCTCAAGCCAAATGTGGTCACCAGGAACAATAACTACACAATGAAGCGAATGGATGACGTATTAGGGTCTTTAAGAAAGGTCAAATATTTCTGCACGTTGGACCTACAAAGTGGATATCAACAAATACCGGTAGATGAAGAGAGCAAATCCAAAACAGATTTTACAACGTATGAAGGCCTCCGTCAGTTCACAAAGATGCCTTTGGGTCTTTCCAATGTTTCAGCAACTTTTCAAATGGTTAATGGAAGCTGTGCTTACAAGACGTCATTGCAAGGTCTGCATTGTTTATTTAGACGATATACTTGTGTTCGCTCGCAGCCAGGACGAGCCTTGAGACGGTGACGTATGGTTTTGAACGACTGCGTTCTGTGGGTTTGAAGTACAAATTAAAAAAGGTGCGATTTTAGGCGTAGTACAGTAGCATTCTTAGGTCATATTATAATGTCCGATGGCTTTTTCCACGGTTCAGTAAAGTTGAAAAGACCTAATCTTGGCATACACCGACTTTTGCAAAACAGCTCCAGTCATTCATGGGGCTAGCTGGATACTATCGGCAATTCATCTGGTGTTTTGCAAAAATAGCACGACCCCTGCATGCACTGTATAAGGAGAAAACCAAATTTGTTTGCGATGCACAGTGTCAATCAGCTTTCGACACTTTAAGATCGCGGTTAAGTTCACCCCCAATTCTACCTATGCCAGATTTTTCAGTACCATTCGTGGTACAAAATGATGCTAGTGAAGAAGCAATCGGTGCAGTGCTAAGCCAGATAAGTAAAGACAATAGAGAACACCCTATAACGTATGCCAGCCGCGTCCTAAATAAGGCTGAAAAAGGATACGCATCTGTGGAAAAGGAAACTTTAGCAGTTGCTGGGCTATACGACAGTTCCGCCCTTACTTATATTTCAAGAAGTTTTTTGTAGTCACAGACCACCAACCGTTGCGATGGTTGCTAAGTGTTAAAGATCCACATGGCCGATTGTGTCGCTGCAGTTTGCTCCTGAAACAATACGACATGGAAATGCTGCACATACAGGCAAGCAGAATTCAAACGCGACGCGCTATCTAGAAACCACTCCAGTATAAAAAATGGAAGTCTGATCGGACGAAATGCGGGTCGGGTCGGGTTGAGGTGCGAGCACGCGGGTCGGATAGGGTCAAACCAAGTTGGTCTACACGGCAGGAAAATATAATAATCAGAGGTGTAATGCTCATGGTAAAGTTTGGAATTCTCAGCGCGTCTCGAATTTATGTACGTACTTTATATTTAAAACAATGTGACTGCTGTGTTTTCACATTCTTTAAAATTTGGTTTTTAATTTGCAGTAAATTCAAGAGTAGTTGTGATATCGCCGCCCAATCGTTTCTGTATGAACTTTCATTCCGCATTGAGAGCCATGTAAAATATCGATAACAGTGCAATGACGTGAACCTACTAGGAAGTGTTTCGGTTTTCCTGAAACAGGGGAGAAAAACCAGGGAAGTGTTCCACCATCTTTTCAGGTATAGCACCCATAGTCTCTGGATCACCGATCATCTTTCACACCTAAAAGGGGTCTCTTCGAGATCAGGGTTGCGCCTTTTCAGGGATAGCTACCAGATGATGCTAAATTATTGTTCTATTCTTTTGGGTTTTTCTGGGGTATAGTGGCTTTTTGGGTAAATTTTCCCAAAAGATTTTCGCGCAGCATAGTCTACCCCCTTCCCCCGTGAGTCAATTTTTCACTATTTTCAATGGAAATGGTTTCGGGGCTCTCTCCTTAAAGCAGTTCAGGAGGGGACCTAAATTCAGGGGTTGAAAAATTTTAAAAACATCGATTTTGTTTTCACGATTTTGACGCTAACTTTTGATTGGATAGACCGATTTGGCTCAAACGCGATGGAGGACAAAGCAATTGAGCGTTTACCGGAATCTATTAGAAAAGTAGCATATATGTGCTACGCGCAGCGGTGCAACCAATGTCTAACGTGTGCCACGAGAAAAACCCCGGATATCCGGAATGTGCCGGAGTTGCAGCCAATACCACCTGTGGAACCATGGTTTCGTGTACCTTCAGATACAGTTGGACCACTACCGCGTACTTCTCATGGAAATAAATATATAGTGGTCTTTACAGATGTCTTTACTAAGTGGGTTGAGCGGTGTACGATGCCGGACGTGAACAGGCCAAGGTGCAAATTACACTTCAGAAAAAATAGAACTACCTGTTTCCTGCTAGGAATACGTAAATTGCAAATGACAGCCCATCATCCTGCAGGAAACGGGCGAGTCGAACCCTTTAACCGCACAATGGAGAATATGCTAAGCATGTGCGTTTCGCAGTCGCAAACAGACTGGGATACGTTTCTATCATACATTTCGTTTGCTTATTGCAGTAGCAAACTCGAATGGACGAAAGAATTACCATTTTTCTTGAATTTTTGGAGAGATCCTATGCTTTCGCTGGATATTGAGCTTAAGAAATCGTCGCTAGAATCTAAAACTACGAATGAATACTGTCATGAAATCGTGGAATAATTGACGACAGCATAAAAAATGCGAGCGGAGCGATCGCGAAAGTGCAACTAAAGCAGAAGACATATCATGATAGGTTGGCACGAGGTGTAACGTATTAGTAGGCGATTTGGCATATATGTATGTACCGAAAGTGCCTCTGGGAAGAACACGTAAACTGGCTAGGTTATACCGCGGGTCTCACTGAATTATTCGATTGTCTGAAGATGGAACAGGTGCAGAGATAGTCTCGCAAAGCAAGGAGTGTAGACAGCAACCAAAAAGGGTGAGTGTGCGAAGACTTAACTTAGCTCCTACACAAGCCGGCTTGAGTAATAGGCAGCTCAAAGAAACTGCTTGGTTAGGAGAGCCAGAACCAGAAGATATTGTACGGTATTCACGGAATTGTGAGGCCACGACGACGGAACATCATACAGGGGATAATCCCAGCGGCCAACACAAACTGACAGACGTAGAGGCGCAGTGATATAACATACTGTGCCAAAAACATAAGAAACAGTCTTTGCTGTTCTGTGAACCTTTGTCACTTTAGAAAGTTAAATTCTACTGGATATCAGTCGAAGGCTATTATTTATATTAGTAAAATGCCTAAAATATTAAATAGAACGTTGGCATACGGAAATACCTCAGAAATGTTAGATCAGCGTGCAACGGATGATGATACGGCAGCTATTTTAGTTGCGGACGAAGAGCCACACGCAGGAGCTCGCGAGGATGAGCTAATTTTTGACGAAAAGATGATTTAAGTGGTTTAGATCACGTGCCAATGCTGGATGACGCGACGGCGAAAAATCAGTTTGTGTGAATAAAGAATAATTCAAGACGCCAGGAACTAATACATAAGAAGATTCGAAGTAAAATTAACAAGGAAGGTTAAGTAGTTAAGAAGAAAAAGTCTTCTGGCGCGCTGTCTAAGAAGAGCGAGAGTTAGTAGTGGCTGTCAACATGAATCCCGCAAACATCGTAAAGTTGCAGCACCAGGTAAGCACAAATTAGCTACGACGGATGATGCTTTACAAATTATACTAGCAGGTGCAGGCGTGAAGTCGAATAAGTCTGTTGTTGAAAGTGGCTTCAAAATACCTCTACTGTCTGATCGGAGTAAACCTGGTGGGAATAGCAGTGCAGCTCGGAGTGAAAATCTTCAGGATATTCCAACGAGTATTAGTTCTTTTAAACCTACTATCGACAGCAGTGATGATCAATAGTGGTTATAAACAACAACCTATATTGAAGAATTTAAATCAGTCCAGTGTTGGTGGGACTGCTTTAGCGTTCGAACGGAGTTGTTCAACAAAATTAAGTTAGAATATGCCGTATGATGAATGGTGCCGGCGTGGTCGCACTGAGGTATTTGACGCTTGGCACCGGTTTCAGCAAGTCAAAGATAACGATAGGCCAGAAACGGGGGAACGGCCACCAACAGATCAATAATGCAAGCGAAGAGCCAAGCGTGCGGTTAATTCTACGCGCCGACACAATATTTGACGGTTATCTCGTATGGCGCTGGAATATAGGGGCAATGCGTCGTTCACAGAGATCTGCGTGCACGAAAAGCACACCGTAAGCTATTGCAAAGACGATATATTTTCGTTATGTTATTGCAGAGTGTAAAGCTTTTCTATTTTGGTTCCAACAATAGCGTTGCCCATAAATGTTGTTGTTGCAATAATGTTTGCTTTTAGTGCACCTAACAAAGAAAGTATATTGTTGTTGCAATATCAATAGCTTGCTCAATTCCATTGTAGCGACGATAGGATCTAACATAAATGCAGCGACAAAAGTTTTCTCGTAGCATGTTAGCAACATTAGCTGTTACGAATATATTTAGCTGCAATATAATGCTGGCTTCTATTGCATTAACGGTAAAAATTTGGTAGCTATTGTAACGACAATAGCATTTATAAATTAATATCGTGTTTATGTTCATAAATATTAATGTTATGGCTATAAATGTTGGTCTATTGTTTCAAGAATAAGGATAGATTATTATTTGTACCTGGTTTATATAATTTTTATATGGAACGTTAATATGGTTGGCACAGGCCCGGCTTAATATGGTGTAGTCAGGGAATATATAATAATATATTATAAAAAAATAGTTCTACAGAATGCTAAAATTTGCCTTGCTGAGATACACAGTCGACTCATATCATCTAGAGTTGCTCTACCTTGACCCAAATTATGGCTGTCAGACCCATTTTCTCTGTCATTAAACATTGCTTAAAGATGCAACTGAATGCTAAATTGATAAAATGAATCATTTGTTATAATAAACCAAAATCAGGAGCGCTTTTAGAACATTCAAGGCCCCTACGTTCATGGTCTTCGTCCTCCTCCAGTTTGATATTGGTGCCCCCTCCAGTTTGTTAATGGTGCCCCTCCATTTTGATATTGGTGTGCCCTGCAGTTTGATATTGGTGCCCCTCGAGTTTCATATTGGTGCCGTCCTCCAGTTAGATATTGGTTCCAATCCAGTTTGATGTTGGTGCCCCCTCCAGTTTGATATGGTACCCCGTCTAGTTTGCCATATAGGACACCCTTCAGTTTGATATTGGTGTCCCCCTCCAGTTTGCTATTCGTGCCCCCTCCAGTTTGCGATTGGTGCCCCCTCCAGTTTGCTATTGGTGATATCCTCCAGTTTGATATTGGTGCCCATTCCAGTTTGGGCCCATTCCAGAAACAATAGGCCAAATTTTTATAGCAATCGCATTAATATTTGTGAACAGAAACACGATATTAATTTATAAATGCTATTGTCGTTACAATAACTATCAAATTTTCATCGTTAATGCAATAGAAGCCAGCATTATATTGCAGTTAAATATATCGTAGCTGCTAATGTTGCTAACATGCTACGAGAACACTATTGTCGCTGCATTTGTGTTAGATTCTATTGTCGCTACAATGGCATTGAGCAAGCTATTGAAGCAATCGCATTAATATTTGTGAACAGAAACACGATATTAATTTATAAATGCTATTGTCGTTACAATAACTATCAAATTTTCATCGTTAATGCAATAGAAGCCAGCATTATATTGCAGTTAAATATATCCGTAGCTGCTAATATTGCTAACATGCTACGAGAACACTATTGTCGCTGCATT
The DNA here is from genome assembly GCA_030248225.1 of Trileptium ribeirensis. Lineage (NCBI taxonomy): Eukaryota > Metazoa > Nematoda > Enoplea > Enoplida > Thoracostomopsidae > Trileptium > Trileptium ribeirensis. The sequence continues at coordinate 1,657 of JASANE010020826.1, read as the reverse complement.
TGTGTTAGATTCTATTGTCGCTACAATGGCATTGAGCAAGCTATTGATGTTACAACAACAATATAGTTTCTTTGTTGGGTGAACTAAAATCAAACGTTATTGCAACAACAATATTTATGGGCAACGATATTGTTGGAACCAAAATAGAAAAGCTTTACACTCTGCAATAACATAACGGAAATATATCGTCTTTGAAATAGCTTACGGTGTGCTTTTCGTGCACGCAGATATCTGTGAACGACGTATAAGGGTATCCAATATCCCGCCTGGCTTGCTCGTTTTTAGCGGAGTAACAAAAGGGATAACAATCATGGAAGTTTTACTAAGTTCGAAGCCAGCAGCGATACCGTGGGTTGCAATGTGTCCCTGCATGACTTGCACAGGTCGACGTACCAATGTGCTAATAATGTCAGTAAACGCAAGAGCGCAAATGATCACTAAAGTATTGCGCGTTCATATATTCAGCAATCGAAATTATCATTCGAGCGTGATCAAAATGTTTTAGCACAATTCATGTGATAACCTATCAGATTGTGTTTACTCTATTTGTTTACGACTGTTTATTTAGATGGTGGCAACGTATGTTATATTTGAACTGTTGTAATGCATAAATCATAAATCAATAATCTGCCTTGATTTCTGTTCTTTTTTGGTTCCAGTACGGTGGCGTATAATCGCTTGATGTATAATCATTATATTGTGGTATATAATCGTTATATCCTGGTGTATATTCGTTATATCGTGATATGTATCAACTATATTCGGATCTGTATTGTATGCTACTGTTCGAGTCGCTATTTTGTTTTGCTTGATCCGCTACTGCACTGTGGTCAACTTATTTTACGTGCGTATGTGTACTGGGCGAGCCGGCTCAATTACGGGACGCAATTTTTAATTCATGGGAGCCATGTGGCGTCGTCCAGCTTTTTATTTCAAAGCCTGGTTATGCGCAGTTAGAAGATCTTATGAAGATGCTAAAAAATAGTGGAAAGATTGTATTTTTCTCGAAATACATATTCTAGAGTTTGCAGTCTTAAGAAAATGTAAAATAAGCTCTTCACTTGCTATGAAGCTACATATACAACAACAAAATTTCAGAGATTTTGGTCCAAAGCTTTTATCCCACAAAACCTGCACAGTAAGCAATTTGGAACTATGGATAGTGTTAAATGTATGTCATATAAAATTTTATATACCTCAATTTGACTCATATTGGTCCATGTATTACCGTGTTACAACGAAACGAGCAAAGATAGTGTTGATTTGTCCCAAAATGCAGTTCTAAGCAGATGCTTGGAAAATGCGAAAAAAGGGGGGTGGCCCCCTCCACTTTTTCGGAGCAAACGTCAAATTCTAAGAACATTGTTACAATAAAATCAATGTAATCGATTGGCACCCTCCAGTTTTTTGCTAACCCTCCACTTTTGAAGATCTCGCGACGTTTGCGACACTGACTGCGGTACTCCCTGTAATAAACATTGTAGAAGCGATATTTATAGTATAAATGTTTATGCCACACAAGGTTTTATATTCTATGAAAATTTCAGCTAAATAGATCCACCTATTCTCAAGTTAAAAATGATCAAATTCGAATTTCAGTTTATTTTAGCTTGAAAAAAGTGGTTATTCAGCACTGGCTCTTTTACGGGTGGAGTTA
>JASANE010020825.1:0-20080 GCA_030248225.1 Trileptium ribeirensis | reverse complement strand
CTTGGTTCAGTTACGTATTGCTCGGACAAAAACAATAATCCAAAAACCTGTGGCGTACCTATATATAAATAAACACATTTAGGCACGCCATTTTTGTGTGAAAGGAGACAAAATATATACCTAATGTTTCAGCGCCAAATGAAAATTAGCAATATTACTAACATATATTCATACAGTCGGCTTTAACTCTTTTACCTTAACACTGCCAAAAGTAATAGAGGACACAATTACATAACTATATCATTGTTACAACATGCAACCATGGGTTATCCTTGTGCACTGCAAAACTGTTGGTTTGTCACAAAAATGTATTCCCCCAATTTAGCACACTAAGGCTTAACGGTATTTGAGAATATACTTCGCCGTGGCTGCACTATTTAATGTTAAACTGTGTGCGTTAAAATATTTATCAACTATACAATAGTAAAGCTACCCTATAACCCAAGCGCTTCTGAATTCGATTATTTATAAAAGCAGACACCTGGTAATCACGGCTATTATTCGAAACTCGTTGGACCAAGATTTTATAGGACAATTTTTGCTATTATTACGGTTAAGTGACGACAATGTTGGACATGGACGTGATTACAATATGTGTGATTATTATGGTGAAGTAACGGCGATGCTGGAGATGAACGTGATTTCGCAGTTGAGGTTGATCTTTGTTTCATGTTTGCGATATCATTGAATTTGATTATATCACTATTCATTTCACATTTCGGTTTTGATTTCCACCAGCAAAACTACTGATCATTTCTGTTGGATCATATTTAATTTTACGGTCATCACGAATCAGTGTTAGAGGTCTATATGCAACGTCATCATAGCGTCGCTTGATATCACGCCGCCAAGTGCCATTTGCCAAGCGTGTTTTGCTATAGATACCATCGACGTCGCCTATGTATCCATTCGTATTGGAATTCCGAAAATTCCAAGCTGACATAGTGGGATTCGATATTTGTTTCGCTTTCATTTCGTCTAATATTTGTTCGACCGACTTGTTTTTTGTTTCGGGAAGTTTCCAGTATAAGATTGCTGATACCAACACGAATGGTACAAATATGAACGCAATACCAGCGCTTGGAAATTTATGTTCCAAAATGTCGAAAACTGCTGTAGATATTGCGCCTGATAATGCCTAAAATTTTAGTTCCAGCTAAGATATGATTAGGATTTTATATATTATTAAATTGAATCTAAATTTTAAACTGCCTATGAAAAGTGACTGAATTTAAACTTTGAACTTTGAGATATTCTCGTGGATATAAGAGCACTCTTTACTAATAATGCTTAATATTATCTATAATATATTAAATATATATTATATATATTATATGTTCATAACATAACGTTCATTTCGCACTTTTAAAAAATACGTAAAAACGAAAAAAAAATTTCTTGGCTTAACGATAGAGTAGCAAATTTAACAGCACAATCTTGCGATAGTGGTTTAGTTTTGATGTATTCAGCGTGCGGTCATCACATCTCGTTCGGTATTCCATACTAATGTTGGGCGACGGCTATGAAAGCCGTCGGCCGAAGATTGTCCAGGCCGTCGGCTGACGTCCGGTGGTTCATGATTTTCCGGCCGTTAGCGGCCTAAAATCCACCAGCCGGCCGGTAATGGCCGTCAGCCGGCAGTTAACGATTTTCCGCCATTGATTGTTTCCAAAGTCGTTGGTCAGCAGTTATTGGGCGTCACTTGGTCGGCTGTGGTATGGCAAGTGAATTATAAACCACACTACTGCAAATTTTGATTCATATATATTGCTCTATAGCCAACATCAACGAATTTATACCGAGCTATTACCATCTTGTTATATTTAAGCACATAACATAATTGTTTATTATTAAACTATTAATCGTCAATTTTTAAGATAGACATCAAAATCGACCGTATCGCAGCACCACATATAGTGCAGTCTTGATACAGTCAGTCTAGGCGTAACATTCGGCACCGATAGTCCTATAGTACCTTGTATAAGACATTTAGATACGAACTGATTTTTAAATAATTGGTGAAGAAGTATTTACGAATATCAAATTGATATCGCTGTAAGAGAAGTTTGTTGGATATCAAGCGTTCATTTGTTGGTATTCAGTCGTTGAATCGTTGGTTGAGCCGCTAGCTGACTGCTTGACGTTGGCCGTCGGCTGTCCGATAGCCTGTCGGAAAATTAAAATCCGGCCGACGTCTGGCTGTTCGACTTCAAAACCAGCCCATGCCTAACGCCAACTCTATCAACTACAAACCTTAACTGAACAGATTATTGCGAGAAGAAATTTCTAATAGTTTCATTCTATTGTATTTAACCTCGCTCTCGCTCGGTAGATCTAGGTTTCATGAAAGATGGACAGTAACGTAGCAGATTTGTAGCTTTATTCTGCAGGCTATCGGTCATGCAATATCAGTGTTTTACAATAGTGTTGTACCTGAATACAATGTTTTGGTTATCTAGCCTCCAGCATGCTTATTCAATACATTTTCTTGAAGTTTGAATGGATTCAGGGTTAATGAACGCGATTTCCAGAATATAGTCTGCCTTCAGTTGTAGTGCTATATATTATGAATACATTTATGAAGCAGAATATAGTGCTCGGTTTCGTACAGCGTAAAGGTCATCAAGAATTGTTTATGGTGTCTCTGTTTTCCGGTAGGATGAATAACATGGTATGGATATCTAGACACCATCACAAACACTTGACGTTTTGTCATTAGTTTTAGATGAAGATTTTCAATGCATTCAGGGTTCAAGAGATTTTAGGGTGGTATATACACGAACCACAGACAGTTACAGGTAATTAAGCGAAATCATAAGTTAAAAATGAATCCATGTTTGCTGTGTTTCACTCTCGCTTGTGAGATACTAGTCTGATTCGATCCAATATAAACAAATTTGGCACATACCGTGTACTGTATACTATTTGTATGTTTTCGTTCCGTATTGTATGATTTGGATGCAATAAAATCGTATATGCGTTATAGGCTTGGATTGGACTGAACCATATCGCATTCAGCGTGGTCGTTCTATATACAATACGAATACAATACGGGCCGAATTGGATTGGAACGAATCCTATCTGATCAAATCTGACTTAATATGAACACAATCATGCTGTTTTATTCCCTGCTTGTGGCTCTACCGTGTAATAAACCTCAGATTTATACACACACGGATGATTATATAAAGCTAAATTATTGTCATAAATTAATATTAAACAAGAAAGATACACAGTTTACCTTAACAAGGCCTACGAGTGCGCAACCGCTGGATCTCGCATTGTCCGGGAATAACTCGGACGGTACGAGAGAAAGCGTCCCAATTATACCGCCAACGATAATGCCAAGCCATATGCCGATAAGCACGGTACCTAAAATTATGAAATTCTTTTGTGTCGTAGCAAAACAATTTGAGACTGAAATATTATATTACTTTGTACTGCATAATAGCACACAAATAGACAATCCAACTCGGGCCTTATTAATTTCGAGGGTTCCAGTTACTGTGCAGAAACAATACATTTCCAAGTAAGGATAAAATGTCGAAATGCAAATGAGTTCGGAAACGACACTCGTAACAATTATTCCTTATCCTGTAAGCATCCGATTATTTTTTATCGAGTGTATTATTTGTCGTTCTGGTGCCTTTTACAGGAATTGAGCCTAGATTGCTTAATGGTCAGCGGAGCGTGGAAAGAAATAATCTCTTAAGGAGCTGCTGCTTTTTTCTTAATGACACAAACAACGCGATCTAATAACAAACCACTTGAAAACATATACCTTCAGCCAATGCCTAACTTTAGTAGTTGTAACTTCGGAAAGCATGCTCTAGCTGCCATTTAACAGTACTGTACGTAATTAAGCAGTAAAACATTTTTAAACACATATACAAAACATAGCTCATGTAAATTACAAACGCAGATAAATTTCCTCATATAAGTAGCAGGCTGCTATGGGGCAGGATTTCTAATCCCCATCCACACGCCATGAGATCCCATGGGATCCCATTGAATGAACATTGTTTCAATGTAATATTACGCGCTTGAACCAAAACGATTTCAACTACATAGGCGTCCGTTTCAGCTATTATTTGTTGAGACTTTTTGTTTGTCACGTTTATTACTGGTCTCTGCTATGATTTACGGTAGGCATTGTAACGATCTATACCCTCTACTATTCCCTATTTGATAATTTTGGCTGCCTTTCTTTTGGAAAGAAAATCCCTATATTTCGTACCTATAACCGCTATGCGTGTTGATCTACCGTGGGAACTATTCCAGTGGGAAAATATTGGCCTTGCGTCATCTATTATTCGTCTACAGTGTATAATGTATGTAATTGGCACGAGAATCAGTGAATGTATGTATGACGATTTGTAGGTACACGCCGATGTGTACTGTCTGTATCGTATGTATTAAAAATCTTTGTGCATTACCTATAGCATAGTTAATATGCGTAAAATGTGTTTGTGTTTATTGTGGGTAGTATGACTCTAATTCTTCATAACAACATTTCTTGATATGTGACGATGCTTCACCATATGTATACGTATTGCGTGTAAAAATTGTAAATGATTTTCGTGCATCAATTTGTAATGTTCGCAGTATAAGAATGTATAGAGTTTATAAACCATGTTAAATAGGACAGGGGGATGACTGGTTCAAAATGGGATGTTAATGGCAAATACACCAAACCGCCTTGTAGATTATACATACCAAATTTGGTATCATTTGGCCCACCCATTAAGGAGTTACGGGCCTCATCCCCAAGGCCATTTCTAGTAATACGAGTTCTATTTAGTTCTTGAAATTATTAAGATTAAGAGAGTGTAAAACAATACAAAATATTAAAATTTGTGCGTTTAGGGCTACAGTGTGGTTACATATTGAATTTGAGTGTAGCTCTTGGGTGCCTTAAGTATTAGGGCTACATTAGCGCAAATGTATATGTATTTGTGCTGTATTTTCACAAAAATTGTTATGAGTTAGGGATTCCGAGAATTTCATAAAAAGGATCTCTCTAGCGCAAAAATTATAATTTATGTTAGAGAGCGAATTTCCCAGTTCCAAGAATTCACAACCGGGTTGGCGACCATTATATTAAAAATTAACGGGTGAGAGAGATTTCAGAACTAGGTTTCTTTTGAGTTCCAAGAAATATTGTTTAGAAAAGTTATTTAAGCGGTTACGCAGTTAGAAAAGGGCCTCAGTCGTCCTCAGAAGCTGCGCGATCAAGGTGAGTACGGTTCAGCCGTTTATGTGTTTTATATGTATTGGTTGTATTTTGTTGTATTGTATTGGAAGAACTAAACGATAGTTATCATAAGCGGTGACGCATTAAGTCCCTAAGAATAAGCAAATTAGGAAGGTAGCATTGGAGATTGCATAGAATCATTTGGTGTAAAAGTTAAAGTAGTTGTGTGTAATCTACGGTGGGACTAAACACCCCTAGGACCACGTAGGTTACATTTTGGTGCCGCAAGCCTGGATCGAAAACAAGCCTATTAAAACCGAAAATCTGTTGAAAATTTTGAGCATACATGCCGGCAGGGGGGGTAGGGGGGTTACCCCCCTGAGGTCCGGCCCCCCCCCCCCGTGGCCGAAAGGCCAGGGGGGGGGTTACCCCCCTGAGATGGCCGCGACCCCCCCCCCCGTGGGGGCCTCTACCCCCCCCCCCTAGTCGCACGCTGGGCTGCGCCAAGACCTGGCATACGACATTGAAACATGACATTACTAATTAGTTTGATATTCTCTGTTCAGCCAGACAAAGCATACGCCAGCAACCACTGATCTCGAGCAATGATTTCTCACGATCTATTGATCTTTATTGCTAAATAAATAAATCGGTACAAGTGAAAACCACACAAATGCACACGGCTAAATTAAATGGTTTTAAGACGAAGCCGTTTTAACAAACGAATGAATATGGTCGGTAACAGTTTTGTGAAACGTGGCTGCTGCAATCAAGGAATGTGGAAGGCTGGACAATTTCCTTTTTAGTAAACCACGTAACGATGAAAACAGACTTTTTTATATCCTCCATTTCCATCTCATATAGGGTTAATAATAGTATTAACGGCTGCGAGGACCAAAAAAAGGTCCTCACGAGATCGACCCCCCTAGACAAATTTGGCCGGCCAGGGGGGGTTACCCCCCCTGGGATGGCCGCGACCCCCCCCGTGGGGGCCTCTACCCCCCCCCCCCCGTGGCATGACCGACCGTCGGCATGTATGATTTTGAGTGTTTTAAAAAATAATTGTTTTGTGGTAATTTTGAGATACACGAAGGTGGTCAATATTTTTGAAGTTAAATTTGTGGAAAAACATGGGCTTTTGTCAACACGATTTGTTTGGGGCGCGTCAAACCCACAAATAATATTTGATAGTGATGATATCCCTCTGTATTACGGAAACTTTGGAGATGATTTTGAGGAATGGATAGGTATTTTTGAACGTATTTCGCTTGCTAATGAGTGGTCCAAAGATGAGATGGCTCGTATAGTACCGGCCCTTTTGAGGAGTGAAGCTGGCCGAAAATGGGAATGCATCTCTGGAGAAACAAAGAAAAATTATGATTCGTTGAAAAATTGTTTATTTGAAATTTTGGTGCCAAAGTTTCTCACATACAGTTATGGTGCCAAATTGAGAGACAGGTCGCAAAGCATTTATGAACCTGTTGACACTTACGCAAGTGATATTGCCCACTTAACAAGGAAAGCCTTTCCTACATTGTCTAATGAAACTAGGGATATAATTGCCTTAGAAAAATTTCTATGTGGATTGAATAAAACAATTCGGCAATTTGTATTAACTGCAAAGCCAGAATCATTTCAAGCGGCTATAGTTGAGGCGCGTAAGCAAGAATCTATTGGAAATTTTATAGGTTCAACTTGAGAGGGAACCGTTGGCGCAAAAATTAAAATTTATTGGTAGTGAATCCCATAAAAATTGTGTAAACAATGAGCCATTGAGCCTGATTGAAAATTTTGAGTGCACTGATATACCTGTCGTTTGTTTGAAAAACCGAATTCTGAATTGTGTAACAAAAAAACGAAACGAGGTGCTGCAGTAAATACGCAAACTTGTACTGTAAATTTTTCTACAAATGATATGTCTTGCATGAATCGAAATGTGGGGACCCGAAAGGGTTCCCTGACAGTTTTTAGGTGCAAAAGTCGGGACATAGAATGGAACATACGGCTTGATGCACAAATTGAAAATATAACAAAACGTGTTCGAGGGAAATTAGTGCGCAAGCCTACAGTACGTTCACTTAGGCCAAAGCGATGTCGACCTACGCGATGGTTTGATCAAGAACAAACTATGGTGTCAAATGCGGTAAATCTTGCTGGAACCCATATCAAGTCAGTGAATAATATTAAACAAAGTGAGGTGTTTGTGGACACTAATGCTGAAAGGAGCGACTTGAGATACGATGCCGTTGTTAATGTCGAACTTAAACAGGTAGCTGTTGTAATAAGGAATTTGATGGTTGCATGTAGAGATACGTAAGAAATAGCATATGGGCTTACCGGGAGTAAAAATTTAACCTTAATTTCACTAGAGTTGCAAGTATTCGGACATTGTTTAAAATTAGTACGTGTTGTGGCTGTGTGCATAATGGAACACAGTATCATTGTCTTTATGTCTGCAACAATATATGTGCAAACAAGTATGACTATATTGCTATGCGATATTTTCGTATGTGTATGTTTGTTTTCCAGGTGTTTTGGTAGTATTCAGGGCAGTGCAAGTTCTAATTTTTCCAATGGTCAGAGGTATGACGCTATATTCTTTCAAGTACAGCAACCCCCAATTGTGGAGCCCACATATACGATCAGCAATATTATGTAGTTGGACTTATTGTACTCATTGGTCGAAAAGAAATTTACGAACAAACGTGGAGTACGGAATGGAATTCGGGATTCAGGCAAGTTGACATGTACTATAATGCTAAGACTTAAATTTTCAAGGAAATCATCAGAAAATATTATTTACGCTGCACTGGAAGGGTTTCGGCAATTATACGATCAATTTTGCTAAACTGATAGGATGAGAAATTTAAAATACCATACTGGTTTTGAAACTATATGTTTTTCAAAAAAAGCAGAACTACAGTTATTAAACTTCAAGAGAAAAATTGAGGCAAGCTTGGTCAGTTTTCTCAGCCCCTTCACGGGAGATATTACTTAAATAAACTATGCCATAGAGTGATTACAAGTTTCACAATGTAATTAAAAACACATTAATTCAATGATATTTAGATTTTTTAAAAATGTCAATTATACTAGGGAAATATAATTATTATTTTTAAAGCTTAAAAACCAACAATTTTCTCCCTCATAGGAATAAAAATAAAAGTTTTGGGAAGACTGTTTCGTGCCATTAGCGACATTCGTGTTAGCTACTATGAGCCAATTGTTATTGGCGTACCATTAGCCGTAATCGAGGCGGTAACCACGGGGAGCCCCTAATGGGAAAATCTAATTAACATTAAAAATGTTTAAATCTTGTTAGGAATTTATTGATTTGATTTTGAAAAATAATTTTTTTAAAATACAGCTTAAGTTTTGGGTTTACCTGCCAGAGTGGTGGGCAGTATGTCTTGATTTACCTCATCGCTTTTTGTCAGCTCGTTTTGGTCGATTTTTATAAGGCGGTTTAGTAATAGAAATAAAAAATCTAGGAACTAATGTATATTCGTTACAGGTTACAGCCCCTATTTAAAATTATTGTACCGCTAATGACTTCAAGTTATTGCAGCGAACATCCACTAATAAGCAATGTTCATGAAAGAAAAATATGGGATATATTACCGTTTATTGAGAAGCAATGCTTCTCAGTTAATGTTTCCAGGTTTTTAGAGAGTCAAAAAAGTTGTGGTTATGGCCTCCAGTCCATAATGCGAAAATATTCTCTTGGCGCATTACGTATGGCAATGATCAGAGACGATTATGAAAAGGAGTTGGAACAAAAGGCATTATGGGAGTAAGCTCAAATTAGGTAAGTAATCAATTCGTTTACTTATTTAAAAATATAGCTTTTACAGATAATCCTCGGGTCAATTTTGAATGACTGTACGAATACGTCGGTAGGTAGTAGTGTTATGGACAAAAAAAACGATTTTTAGAACTCCAAAATTTTGACTCATTTTAACGGTGACTGCAGTACAGATTTTTAAACCGGGTCTACAGGCAAAATACGAAACAACATATTTAGTTTTTTTTTTGTTTTACCTCAACGCCAATCTGAGGAGTTTTATGTATTTCGCTATGTGTTAACAAACAGGGTTTCAGGAATTGCATTCAAACTGTCTTTTATAAGGACAATAAAACCCTTGGAAAAATTCGGGACCTTGCTTGTTCTTGTTAAAAGAACTACGCGATTGTAAAAAAATTGATGAAATATTAAATATAATGTTCCCCTAAAATTTGAAAAAGGATTTTTAAACATAAGGAAGGAGCTAATCCACACATCCAATATTAAAATTTATTTTTAAGTTTAATAAATCGCATCAGCTTTATTAAACTCAAAAAAACTTTCGCAATTGGATGTGTGTACTAGTCCTTATTGGTATAAACAGAGAGGGGGCTTGCTCAGTTTTAAGCTTATGTTGCTCACGGAAAACCTTTCATGTCCCCTGCTCTAGCCAGGTGATGGAAATCAGCCGTGTACCTGAGGTCACACAACAGTGAGGATGCACTGTCGACGGAGTCCCTGGTAGGCAGTTTCAACCAAGGCGGGGTGTGAGCAACAGGGTGGGTCGGCTGGACATCCTTAAATTGGTTTTGTGCTCGTGTTGGACCACTCACTCGGAGAAAACTCAAGCTCGATGTTCTGCTAGCGTGTCCTTTAGATATGTGTACTTTAAACATAGTTACCGTTTGTCTTCGGCTAGGCTCCGGTTTAGTGGCCATCTAGCCGCGTGTATGCAATGCATCTTGTGCTCAAGGGTAAAAAAATAGTAAAAAGTTGGAGAGGTTCTCAAACACTGTACCTACCTATTTTAAATATGTGTACTTTATCAGCAAACGGTTTGCGAACTGGGTTCCGGCTTAGTGGCCATCCAGTTCGACTTTGTTTAAGGGTATATGTCTCCTTAGGGTCATAATCCCGTGTAAAAAAGGTCAAAAAAATTAATTTTCCTCAGGTGAACCTTAAATTGTGTCGTTTTATCAAATCACATTTGTGGCTGCATTTTCGGTGTTTTGTACCTTGGCACAAGCATGTGAAATTTTATATCTCAGTTTAAAACTCAACTCAATAAGATCGACTGTAAGTGTACGCTTATTCCTAGAATTTAAACCAAACGGTATTGCAACACTTGCAGATCGAAGAATTATTTTAGACTCGCCTTTATGAAAAAAATGGCTATACTTTTAATGAAATTTTGGCAAATTATGTTTTATAAAATTGATCTTAATGTGAATAAAATACTATCGGTTTGTTCAAATAGCTATATCTTTTACTGAAATTTTGCTAATTTGTGTCGTATAAAATTCATCTTAATGTGAATAAAATAATTTCCATTTGTAAATTAATTATCATTATATTAAAGAAATCAAAAAAATCTAATTCTGCCAAAAAAATTTCTTCATATGTTCTAAAAGTCATGAAAGTTTGACCTATCCCTAGAATAGAAACCCAACGACCTAGTTCGTTTTGAGATCCAACGGGTTTTAATCGCCAGACCCAGTTTCTTAAGGTTACCCTAGGTGACCCACAAGGAGAATTTATGTCCCTGTGGGTCTGCCGTTGTCCTCGCGCCTTTGTCCTTTTTTGACGACATCCGAGTGGTTTTAAGTCTCGTATGCGCCACTAAATTATAAAAAAATGACACACAGGGGGTATAATGTCCCTGTGTGCCGTTTACATATACATATATGGTGACACACAGGGGGTGTAATGTCCCTGTGTGCCACGGCATGCATTTGAAACTGAGCCCGCAGGGGATTTTATGTCCCTACGAGCTCTCGGCCGTTCGCGGTAGCATTGCAGATAAAGTGGTTAGAATTGTTAATAAAATAAAAAAACCCTTGTTTATGCTACTTAATGTTTTTTTTTGTTTCTGTCGGCATGCATTGTAGTTGCCTGTAGCAGCACAACTGTGAATATAAAATTATACAAGGCTGGCCGTTGTGTTATTCTGCAATAAATAAACTAGAATTATAAATATTTTATACAAACAACAATAGCTGATTCCAGAACAACAACCTATAAGTGCACAATATGTAAACATATATTTATACATAATTGTACAATGTATATACGTATATATAAGTGAACTGTGTATATGTATATGTGTATAGATATATGTACGTGTATGTATTTTACACGTATGCATGGTATATGTATGAGGTATATCCTAGCTAGTCCAAACCTAGGAAATTATAGCCGGGGCCTAAGCCGGGGGCCGCGCTCACCTGCCAGGGGGGTGCCGGATTTTGCCGGAAGGCCAAAGATTTTTTGCCGGATAGTGTCGCGTTTAGGCATTTATTTCTCCAGCAGGAGGCTTTGAGCCTGGGGTACCCGAATGTTTGTCGGGGTGTAAGAGCTGGGGTACCTAAGTGATGCCTTGGGGCAGCCAAAAATTCCCCCCACTTTGGACTAGCCGGTTATTTTTGGTATCTTTGTATATGTGTTTATATTTTTTTGTGTGTATTTCATGAGTATATGCCGTGGAATGAGTTTGGAAAGGGGATCATGTCTATTACGTAGTACCTCCACATCATCGCCGGCATAATCTGCGTCATCGAATTGACCCAACCAAGGAGCGATGAACATTTAAGTCAGTTTCAAAGCGAAACCCCATTGTCAGATCGACTGTGTAAATAATCCAACATCTTACCTAATGCTTCCAGGATCATCAACAATATTTTATCAATAAACCACAGACGTAATATCCGGGGAAGTGTATGGGTGCAATGGTTAATGTAATGGGAATAATATTATCGTGGGCGATGGTGTGCTATGAGATTTATTTGGGTTGGTTGATACACACATACGATGATGGCGAAATTATTAACGATGCTTTATGGTGATGCTGGTGAGCCACCCTAATTACGCACATTTAAATATCCTCGTGGGACTTTCAAAGAACAATCTTTAGAAGAATGTTAAAGTATAACAATAATCAGACTGATTGTAACGATTAATATGATTGGCATAACTAAATATATAATTAATAATCTTTATAGGTATAGATGACGCAAATGTAAGATTGTCTTTCAATCTCAAATTATTAATCCATATGATAAAATTGAACTTTGAGGACAATTTTTTCGTGCCGGAGGGCGCAATGTAACGATCTATACCCTCTATTATTCCCTATTTGATAATTTTGTCTGCCTTTCTTTTGGAACGAAAATCCCTATATTTAGTACCTATAACCGCTATGAGTGCGGTTCAGCCGTTTATGTGTTTTATATGTATTGGTTGTATTTTGTTGTATTGTATTGGAAGAACTAAACGATAGTTATCATAAGTGGTGACACATTAAGTCCCTAAGAATAAGCAAATTAGGAAGGTAGCATTGGAGATTGAATTGAATCATTTTGTGTAAAAGTTGACGTAGTTGTGTGTAATCTACGGTGGGACTAAACACCCCTAGGATTAGGTAGGTTACAGCGTACCCGCAGAAGCCCCATCACCGTAGGGGCCGAGCCCTATAGCTTAGCAGAGAATAGCCACGGGCCTCTGTGCTCCTACTAAATACATGACTTAAACTCTCTAGCCTTATGACTGTTAGCTCAAGCGATTTTCAACTTAGAACTCTTCTTCAGAATTGGACGGTTCGTCGACAGGGCGGTTGTGCAGGACATGGTTTTTCACCTCTTCTTCAGCTATCTCAATGTCCGAAGTGAGGTGTTCGAGCTTTCCGTTATGCATAACATATAAAATCGACCCTACCACTTTAGGCCAAATTTTTTATCTTATTGGGTTGATGATTGCTTAGAGAAACTATGTATATGGTGGCTATGCAATATTGGACGGACGTGCAAGGTGTTAGAGATTCAAGTATTTAGCCCCAAACTGTTCAATAACGCTAGAGCGTTGCAAATCTAACCTCCGTTGTTTCCCAAATGCTAGAGAGTTGCGTATCAAGTCCCAGTTTTTGGTCAAATGCTAGAGAATTGCGTATCAAGCCGTAGTTGATTAACCAAATTCTAGATAGTTGCGTATCTAGCCCTAGTTGATTCCATAATGCTAGAGAGTAGCGTATCTAGCAGAGATACTGGAGCCCGTGGCTGATCTCTGCACAGCTATCGGGTGCGGCCTCTACGGCCATAAGGCTTTAGTGCGTTCGCCAACCGTGGATCATGTCAAAGGTGTTGATAACGCGGGATGCAGCTATTATTTAAACACCAGTTGCGTTCAAAAAATCCCCGCGGTGGGATGGGGATCCCCACGAAATCAAAAAATACACCCATCCCACCTCATCCCCATCCCAAGGAAGGATCCCCATCCCCATGCGCAGCCTGATCAGTAGGCATTGATTTCATGCTGACTTTAGTTAACCATAGAACCAAGTGTATTAAAGTCTTCGAACTGCAACCAAATGTTACACCCTAGCTTGATCTATCATTACGACTTAAAATAAAAACAATTCTAGTTAAGACTAGATTTGGTGATTTTCCAGCGATTTCACGTTCACTTCCATTTTGTTTTGACCGTTCTTGTAACACAGATTATATAATTATTATACTATTATTAAAACTGTGGATGTTAAAAATATTGTAACGCACGTTTGCTATAATAGCTGTATTACAGGTCAGTTGTAGCACAGCCAGGCGTTGTACACACGATTGTGTTGTTTAACTCGTTCAAACTCAGGCTGATGCACTCGTCTGAACTCGTTACAACCGTGCGTACAAATCTGTCAAATCACGATGTCTGTGCTACAACTAATGCTTTTTTAATTCTATACAAGTTACTTTCATTGGAAGTACATGCTAGCTTTTGTTACACACATTCTAAAGAAACTCACTGATTAATAAATGCCATGTTCATTAACACTTGCGATATCAGAACCTAACATCTCGCATATCCGAGATTTCTAACTTCAACAGATAAACTTATTACATTCTTGCCGTTGCAACAATATTGTTTTTAAATAGAAAGGGATCTTCACAGCTTTGCAACAATTAGTCACATTTCATAAGCAAATAATGCTATCGGCAAATTTTTGAAAACATTTGTGGTTAATATTAATTTGTGTCATTAGCTCAAATTTTAAA
Organism: Trileptium ribeirensis; assembly: GCA_030248225.1. Lineage (NCBI taxonomy): Eukaryota > Metazoa > Nematoda > Enoplea > Enoplida > Thoracostomopsidae > Trileptium > Trileptium ribeirensis. Next base: position 5,844 of record JASANE010020825.1, on the reverse strand, counting down.
TGTGCAATGAAGTTTAAGCACTTTTCCAGAGCTTTTTTGGCTACCTAAATATTTATGTTTTAAATATGCTCAACGACTGTACAGTTAGGCGCTTCTTCGGGGTCTTTGGGTTTCCTAAACTTTGCTTCGTTGCTACCGCATTCGTCATCTTTTCACACAATTCATCATGAAAATTGTGTCGTATACACATAAAACGATGAGCACGCCTTGGTCAGTTTCGTTATGTTGGTGTCTCACATTGGTGTAATGTTTGTTAAACAAATGCTTATTTTTGGGTTTCTGTAGCCTATTTAATTTAAAAAACCTAAACTTCATTCATAAACCTCAACTAGTCACAGATATGTTGCAACGATCACCGACATCAGAAAATTATGGTGCTATGAACAAGAAATTAACAATATCTTCAGGGCTTTTGAAAGTATCGTCACGTTTGATATCAAGCAACGATTGTTTAGTTCGTGCTCTGCCTCTAAATTTTCCTGTCACGCTTATATCAGCAACTTTGTTGCAAAACCAATTATAAGATGATGTTTGCTGACCGTAGAGTATTTGTGGAACTATAAGAATGGAATGACATAGCTTTGCTAATGCGGCGTTAACATTATAACTTCCCCGCTGTTTGGAATTTTTGTCCAAATGTAGTCGTGACACTACCGTATCGACAATCAGGGTCGCTCCAATACGCAACTAAATATTCGACGGTGTACAAACACACCGCTAGCTAATGGACTTTTGTTTACGATGTCGTACACACCCTTACAAACCAATTTCGCCGAATTGATAGAAACCGACAGCGCCTGTATTTAGTGCGGTGTGTTGGTCAGTTTTAGAGCTTTTTGTAGACCATATGAGTGTTGCCAAGGTTATCCTGCACACTGTCAATATAACTACAAAGAAGTCACGGTAGGCTTAACACCGTCGGTAAGTAGCAATGCCCGTAGCAGCTACTCTTGAAAAAATTTATAAAAAAAATGGCGGTGTCATGCGCGACTAAACTAAACCTGCGCCCACTTACAATCCCTATTTTGTAAAACACGATGTCGAATTTATATCCATTGTTACGGAACAAGCAAGACAAGCGATTCAATTCACTGTTATCTTAGAAGTGGTGATTTACAAAAGCACCGTGACAGTTCCATAACGATTATAAGTTTTCAGTGGGGATTTGTCTCTGTTCGCGAACAAATTCAATGTAAATGTGACAGAGTAAGAGAAGGTCCTGTACTTTGTCTGTGATTGTTCGCGAACGTAACCTTTTTCGATTGAAAAGCGATAAATTTTCTTTCATAAACAATTTGAGTGTTCAGGAACTAAAAATGACCAATTTTTTGCTTCAGAAGATAGAGTTCGATAACACATATTTTTTCTAAAAAACAAAAAGGATAGTCGTTCGGCGTAGGTTAATTTTTGTCGCGAATTATACACCATGTTGTCCACAGTGTTCCTGCCACTGTTTGGGGTACATAGGTTCCAAACGTTTGTTGATACTATAACGTGAACGCATCATAATATTTAATTAGCGATGTGTACGTACCTGTATAAGTGAACACTATCGATGGTTTGTCGAGTAGTTTCTGTACATTTAGCAACGCTATCAATGTGAGCTGAGCGACAATAATAGTCGAAGAACATACGATGTAAACGAAGCGGCGACCGTATCGATCGATGATAAGAAAATTAGTAAAAAGCACTAGAATCGGAGCTAAAATCATAATTTGAACACAGCGCCGCGCGGTATCAATGTCGATACCGCCTAGTGAATGGATAAGTTCAGTTGAATAGCTTAATAAAACGGGACGACCTGAAATTGGCATCGCCGTACCAGCACACAGAGTCAAAATTACTGAAAGACGAAGTTCAGGTGTGCAAAATAAAAGTTGGAACACGCTCAGTCTGGCTGTAGGCGAATCAGACGCTTTTGTATTCGCTGATTTTAAAATTTTTTGTTGATTTGCAATATTTTTATGCGTCAAAGTCAAGCCGTTTAGGTCGTCTCCAATGCCATAAAATATGACACTTCTGGCAATCGTTTCCTGATTATTGTATGCTTTGCTTGCCAGGTACCGCGGAGTTTCTAAAATATAGAACGCTAGCAGAGGAACTGTTAAACATCCCATAACAATAAAGACGACCATAATATATGGTAATCGATCCTTTGTACCAAAAACATACGGGCTGCTCACGCATATTCCGGCAATAAGTCCCAGCTCACGGAAGAATGTTGTCAGCACAGCGAGGCGCCCACGGACACTTGACGGAGCAATTTCTACAAGGAAAACACGTTGAACAAGAAGCAGCGAATTTTCTGCGGCTCCGATGAAAAATAGTCCGACACTCATCAAATACCAGGTTCCTGAAGTAATTCAACTGTCAAACTGCAAACAGGTGTCATACATGGTCATTTGATACAATTCCTGCGCTGCATTGTATGTATACAATACAACACAGAATGATTCAGTGCGAATTTATACACATAACCACAGAGTGTGGCAATCATCAGTCTAGTACTGCCAGTTTCATACAAAGATAGTGTGACATTGTATCCGAAGATAAGTCGAGCCTACATGCAGACATTTCAACAAAAGCTAATTGCTATTTTTATAGATGGCCCTCTTTAAAACTGAAACAGCGGATAAAATTCTTCTCAAAAATTAAAATTACACGGTCTACACTGGGCCAACAAAACCTGAAAATTACTGGCTGCATCGAACTTAGCAGCACATGCAAATTTTCAAATTTAGGGGCTCCACGTTACACCCACGAAATTTATGGGAAATGTTATCCTCTTCCTTCAGTTTTAAAGTGGATAATCTATACACAATGGTCTTCTTTTTACACATTAAATACATTTAGAAGTCGTACACTGACGAATGTCGTATTTGTAGCATCATTTGGAAATGTCGACACAAATTTAAATTTATTACTTTTTTACAAATTGTTTTTCCACTTTCGTCACACTCGGCATACGACGTCATATATGAGGAAGTTGAAGTGTTAACATTTAATGTAACTAGTGTCGCCTATAAAAATCGCTCAGTTACCATTCCAAACCGTACAGCAGCTAGCATACAACACAGAAGGGTAAAATTCAACAACGCTATACATGGATATGACATTTTTATAGTATTTTATTTTAGTAAGAAATCATGAAAACGCGATACGCTTTTTTAAAAAGTTGACACTGGTAGTCGTAATACGTTCTCAAGGGCTCCGATCTTTGACCTTCACAGAGGGATAAGCCGGTTGGCGGAATGATCGTCGGGGGAGCTGGATAAATTTTCGAATTTTCTTGGTACTAAAATTTTTTTACTTTTTGCCAATTGTCCTTTTTTTGCCCATATGCCACCAATTTTATAAATTTTTCCCCATTTTTTGTCTATTTTTAGCAAAATTTTCCGCGCACATTCGGTGTGGGAGGGCGAGGGAACAGTGCTTCAAGAGGGATCAGGCTACCTCTCAGAGGTGTTCGGCGAAGCCCAAAGGGAGAGGGTCCGAGCCTCAGTGGATAATCTCCTCTTCTCCTGTGAGCATGTATTTTGATAGGCATTGAAATACATCTGGCATTAACACATATATTCGATGCCTTATGGTGACTCTGTGATTGTGTGTTTACGGCTCCACATCTCCAAATGGACCTTCGATGACACACCTGGGTGATTGACATAAACAAACTAATGAGTTTTGTTTTTCAGAGGGAGAATGGAATTGTCTAAGGCCGAAAAATTTTTATACCCAGCCCGCCTAGAGAATATCATATTATTTTAAAACGCAAACAAACGTGAGCCATTTGATGTAACAGTTTTATCTAATGCTCTAACGTTTTAACTTTTATTAAACAAGATATACTTAAAAAGGACATATACATACATACAAATCGAAAATTTTAAAAATCGTAATATATGTCCACGTTTAATAAAAGGATAAATCAGAAAGTGAGTAAATACCACTTACATCTGATTATAGATATCTACAATATTTTAAAAATCGCCTAGTGTAAATTGATTTTTGAGCTCATTTGAATTTGGTACCTGTTGTTGCTTCAATTATGGGCACAGAGCCAACAGAATTTGGCAGTTAGTTCCACAGATCGATAATTCTTACGGAAAATGAGAACATAAGCTTATTAGAGTTAAATCTACGATTTAATAGCTTTTTGCAATTGCCAGGCGTAGTTAATTTCTCGATTGAGGCACTTAAAGACCATGATAAGGTCATATTTTTCAGCAGTCGTAGTTCCAGCGGTTGTAGCTCGAGATACTCTTATCTATTAGTGTAGGAAACTCCCATAAGCCCAGCTCGTGCGGCTAAGCGACTTATAAAATAACGCTGCACCGTTTGTAATATTTCGATATCTCACAAATGTATAGGAGAACACACCTGACATGAGCATCCTAGAACTGGGCGGACATAAGATACATATGCGCGAACAAATGTCTCAATACTACAATTAATAAAACAGCGAAAGAACATGTTAACAGTGCGACATGATTTAGCTATGACAGAGGTACTGCTAAGATCACTGCTGATAATAACACCCAAATCCGCATTTATCGACAGAGGCAATTTTGGTACCTAGCAGGCAATATTCAAAATTTATATTGATTTTCAAGTGGACAACGTTGCATTATATAGTTGAGATAGATAGCTGGCAAAGGCTGGTACACTTTTCTACAGAAAATAGCGTGTCATGAAGCAGCGCAGCAGAAAGATTATCTTCGTTCCCTAATGGGTTCACATATAACTTAACATCATCGGCAAATAATTGACATTCAGTTTGATTTATACAACGAACATATATATACAAAAAATATGTAGGTCCTAGGACGTTGCCTTGAGGTACACCAGTAGTACTTGAAAAGATTGTTTCTGTTACCGCTATATAAGACAAGACATTCTCGATTTCGCTTGAACCGTTTGATAGCGTTACCGCATGTTGCGCTGTGTATTTTGCATTCTTCGAAATTTGAATCCTGCTCGCATAGCTTCCACAGTTTAGATTTTGTGCTGGATAGTTTCTGGATAAAATGGGGTTAGTTATGCAATATCGCTCTTACTACGACGAGTAACAGTTTTTTGGAACGAATTTGTTAGATGCGTTATTTAAGATTTTCCAAAATAGGACCCGTTTATCATCTACAGTAAAAGTGAATTAATAACACCCTCCCAGTTGTACAACAATAAGTATTGGTTTAGTGAAAGAAAGTCAGCTTTTCTGAAATCCATCGCACATGCTCACTCTAGACCTGGAGCAGAATTGATCGACCCTACGACGCAGAAATGAATAGATGAATACATGGTCAGTAAAAGATGCACGGCGCTGACGTGAGAGACATTCAGGTGTGATGTGGAAAAAAGACCTAAATGGCTTTCGGCACGAGTTTAAAACTAAACCATTTGGTGTAAGCCTAGTTCTTGTACGCAGTGTATGATGCAATCGTTGAGAGTGTATGTAGCCCAATGGAGTCGTTCCATATGATTTGGGGTAAGTTATTGTCACCTGCTATTGTTATAGGACATGTTACTTTACTTATATGTCGCCAGCAGCTGACCAAACACGGCATGAAAGAAATACATGAATTCCTCTACCAACCACATGTCTTTGCGGTAAATGTTATCGTTTCTAGAGTTAATTCAAGAGTTCGGGAAATGGTTGGTAAACCAAGTTTCTCATACAGCATCAATACGATACAGTTCAGTGCTTAGGATTGATTCAAGTTCAGCAATTTTGTTTAATAGACTTCGTGCATTCACAAAATCATATTTAGTACCTGTCCCGGAATCAGACGTGAATGGATTTACTCCCACACCTAGTTTACCTCACTGTTACAATGTTATTAACAATAC
>JASANE010020822.1:0-67847 GCA_030248225.1 Trileptium ribeirensis | reverse complement strand
GAGAATGGCTTACGCGGTGGTTACATGGCAGCAAGTTTAAAGCTGCATATTATGCAACCGCGATAGCGATATTTTCCATAGCTGAACAGCCAAGCTTTATAAAATTGGAAACAAAATAATGGTCGTTGTTCCCGATATACACTATGTTTTCTATAAAATATTCGTTGATTATTTAGTCCAAATAGGTGCAATCACGCATACCAGTAATGATCTGTTTGTAGCCAGAAATTTTGGGTATCATTACACTATATCTGCTTGCAAATATTAACACATACACCGGTTAATTAAAGGCAGTTAGTAAGTACCATGCCAAGTGGCTTTAAAATCATTTCGCTTGCCTAATAATACCTACCGGCAATATAATAAATTCTGATTCCTTTAAGTTTGCCAACGCCCCTTATTTGAGCCTGGTTTTGGCCGAGAGAATCAGGGATTCGAGACAAAACGTAAATTCTTCCAAGTCGTTTTCAACGCATTCTGTTACCATAGAAAACAAACACTTTTATCGATTCTGTGACAAAAAATGGAAAACTTCAACAAATGCAGCAAAGTGTTAAAGCTTTACTTGATTCCCTGTGTAAAGCAATCTGGGTTGAAATATAATTTAAAAATCAGCAATAGTTGTATCATCGACAAATCTGTGTATAGATTTGTGCGTGGTAACGTGCAGTTGATTTTGTCATGCGTGGGCCACCACAAGCTAACACACTTGCACATGCTGTTTTAGCTATATAAACTATCCGCAAAATATTTTTTCTCTCTTGTTTCAAGGCAACACTGTTTTCAGTTACAATACTGATGCAAACCTAACTAAGTACTCACAATTCACTTTGACGCAAATTCCATCCAGTTTAATGCATATATACCTGCTACATTACTTCAGTGTATACGCGATGGTATCCATTTAGGAACAAAGACGACATTGTTTTCGTTCCAGTTAATATTTCCCCGTATTCATACTTCTGCAGGAAGTTAAATAGTGTTTGTTTATAAAGTATCGCTGTCGCTTTATCTTAAAGAAGCAAGCACGCTGTTCCGTTGTATCATAGCTTTAAACCCTAAGAGTACACGTTTATTTTTCAGTTTGTGTAGTAATTTTTATCTGATTAAATTATGGTTTTAATATTCCTCGAGATGCTAACAATATCCTATTCAGACACATTTTTTATAAACAAGTCATCGTTGCAGCCAGCGTTTTTCTTTTTATAGCTTAACAGTATTTTTTGCCAAATGATATGATTTTGTTTTACCGTTGCAGTGATGACAACAATGGTTTCGTTGTCGCAACTGTATCCACATTTGCGGGCATACAGTTATCCACATTACGCCGAGCAACACAACCCTGAAAACAAAGTCGCGATTTGGGAAAGCTCATTGGAAAGGCAGCCAAAATTGCTGAATCACTGATCGACGAACACCATAATTCTAACGGCGTTTCGGCTGAGCATCGCGACCCTGAATAACAAAGTCTCAATTTGAAGAAGCTCATTGGAAAGGCAGTAGATACTGCTGGATTACTCATTGACAAGCACCATAATCCTCATGGTGATTCGGCGGAGCATCACATCCCTGAAAAACAATGTCTCGATTTGGTAAAACTCATTCGAAAGGCAGTAGATATTTCTGGGTCACTGATTGACGAACACTATGATCCTCACGGCGATTCGACTGAGCATCACGACCCTGAAAAATAAAGTCTCAAATTGGGAAAGCTCATTAGAATAGCAGCCAAAATTGCTGAATCACTCATCGACGAACACCATAATCCTCACGGCCATTCGGCTGAGCATCACGAACCTGAAAAACAAAGTCTCAACTTGGGTAAGCTCATTGGAAAGTTAGTAGATATTGCTGGATCACTGATTGACGAACACCATGATCCTCACGGCTATTCGGCTGAGCATCACGACCCTGAAAAACAAAGTCTCAATTTGGGTAAGTTCATTGGAAAGGCAGTAGATATTGCTGGATCACTGATTGACGAACACCATGATCCTCACGGCGATTCGGCCTAGCTCCTCAACCCTGAAAAATAAAGTGTCAGTCTGGAAAAGCTCACTGGGAAGGCAGCGAAAATTGCCGAATCACTAGTCGACGAATAGAAATCATACACGTATTATATTGGATTATCCAAACATATTAGAACATATAAAATTTCTAAATTCTAAAACCTTCACTTGTTAGTTCAATCGAGCACTTTATGAAATTGAAATAAATATATGATTGCAAAATTTTAGTCAATATATTTCACATAACTACACACCCAAAATATGCGGTTTGGCTGTAGGAGCGTTTACGGAGTTAATGCGCACTTTAAATAGAGCTAAAAAATCAATTCCTTGCAACTAATACATACAACAGGTATGATATTTCAGTAGCAGACAAATGTCGAATCTTGATTCGCGTTAGTTTGGTGATTTGCAAACATGTACTCTCTTTTGTAGCAAATAAGTTTTAATTGTTTTGACATGGATATGATAGCTTCTGTTGGACTCGTTTGAATTCTAGTGAAACTACCTAAATGTAAACAAATGTGAATCTTAATTCGCGTCCATTTGGTCATTTGCGAATACGTGCCCTCTTTTGTAGCAAATAAGTATTTGACATGCATATGATAGTTTCTGTTGGAATCGTTTGAATTTTAGTGAAAACTACCTAACGTAAACAAATGTCGAGTCTTTATTCGCGTTCGTTCGGTGATTTGCAAACACGTGCCCTCTTTTGTAGCAAATAAGTTTTAATTTTTTTGACACGGATATGATAGTTTCTGTTGGACTCGTCTGAATGCTAGTGAAACAATCTAAACGTAAACTAATGTCGAATCCTGATTCGCGTTCGTTTAGTGATTTACGAACAAGCCAAGTGCCACTAAATAATTTCGCTTGCCTAATAATACCTACGCAGGCATAATAAATTTGATTTAGCTAAGTTTGCCAACGCCTCTTATTTGGGCCCTGTTTTGGCCGAGAGAATCCGGGATTCGAGACAAAACGGAAATGCTTGCAAAGCTGGATTCAACGCATTCTGTTACCATAGAAAACAAACAATTTTATCGATTCTGTGACAAAAAAACGGAAACTTCAACAAATGCAGTAAACTGTTAAAGCTTTACTAAACCCTGTGTAAAGCAATGTGGATTGAAATATAATCTAAAAATCAGCAATAGTTGTATCATTGACAAATGTGTGTATAGATTTGTGCGTGGTGACGTGTAGTTGATTTTGTAACATACGTCGTCTACCACGAGCTAAGAAACTTGCACATGCTGTTTTAGCTATATAAACTATGCCGCAAAATATTTTTCCCTTGTTTCAAGGCAACACTTTTTTCAGTTACAATACTGATGCGAACTTAACTAAGTACTCACAATTCACTTTAACGCAAATTCCATCCAGCTTAACGCATATATATGCTACATTACGTCAGTGTATACGCGATGATATCCATTTCCGAACAAGTCCGCATTGTTTTCGTACCATTAATAAATCCTCGTATTCAGACTTCTGCAGAAAGAGTACAAGTTTATTTTTCACCCAGTGTAGCAAGTTTTATCTGATTAAATTGTTGTATTAATATTCATTGAGATGCTAACAATATTATTCAGGCACAGTTTTATAAACATGTCATCGTTGCAACCAGCATTTTTCTTTTTATAACTTAACAGATATTTCTTGCGAAATGATATGATTTTGTTTTGCCGTTGCAGTCATGACAACAATGGTTTCGTTGTCGCAACTGTATCCAAATTCCGCCGAGCATCACAACCCTGAAAAACAAAGTCGCGATTTGGGAAAGCTCATTGGAAACGCAGCCAAAATTGCTGAATCACTGATCGACGAACACCATAATTCTAACGGCGTTTCGGCTGAGCATCGCGACCCTGAAAAACAATGTCTCAATTTGGGGAAGCTCATTGGGAAGGCAGTAGATACTGCTGGATTACTGATCGACGAGCACCATAATCCTCATGGTGATTCGGCGGAGCATCATAACCCTGAAAAACAATGTCTCGATTTGGGAAAAGTCATTGGAAAAACAGCCAAAATTGCTGAATCACTGATCGACGAACAGCATAATCCTCACGGCCATTCGGCTGAGCATCACGACCCTGAAAAACTAGAAATCATACACGGATTATATTGGATTATCCGAAAAAATTAAAACATATAAAATTTCTAAATTCTAAAACCTTCACTTATTAATTCAATTGAGCACTTTATGAAATTGAAATAAATATATGATTGCAAAATTTTAGTCAATATATTTTACATAACTACACCCCCAAAATATGCGGTTTGGCTGTAGGAGCGTTCACGGATTTAATGTGCACTTTAAATAGAGCTAAAAAATCAATTCCTTGCAACTAATACATAGAACAGGTATGATATTTCAGTAGCAGACAAATGTCGAATCTTTATTCGCGTTCGTTTGGTGATTTTCAAACACGTGCCCTCTTTTGTAGCAATTAAGTTTTAATTTTTTTGACATGGATACGATAGTTTCTGTTAGAATAGTTTGAATTCTAGTGAAACTACCTAAACGTAAACAAATGTCGAGTCTTTATTCGCGTTCGTTCGGTGATTTGCAAACACGTGCCCTCTTTTGTAGCAAATAAGTTTTAATTTTTTTTGACACGGATATGATAGTTTCTGTTGGACTCGTCTGAATGCTAGTGAAACAATCTAAACGTAAACTAATGTCGAATCTTTATTCGCGTTCGTTTGGTGATTGGCAAACACGTGTCCTCTTTTGTAGCAAATAAGTTTTAATCTTTTTGACATGGATATGATAGTTTCTGTTAGAATAGTTTGAATTCTAGTGAAATGTACCTATACGTAAGCAAATGTCGAATCCTGATTCGCGTTCATTTGGTGATTTGCGAACATGTGTCATTTCTTTAGTGCTGCTAGCTTGCATAGAGATCAAACCGATAAATACTCCTGAGAATGGCTTACGCGGTGGTTACATGGCAGGAAAAAATTCTGTAAAGCTGCATATTATGCAACCGCGATAGCGATATTTCCATAGCTGAACAGCCAAGCTTTATAAAATTGGAACCAAAATAATGGTCGTTCTTACCGATATACACTATGTTTTATATAAAATATTCGTTGATTATTCATGCCAAATAGGTGCAATCACGCATACCAGTAATGATCTGTTTGTAGCCAGAAATTTGGGTATCATTACACTATATCTGCTTGCAAATATTAACACATACACCGGTTAATTAAAGGCATTAGTAGTACCATGCCAAGTGGCTTTAAATCATTTCGCTTGCCTAATAATACCTACCCAGGCATAATAAATTTGATTTAGCTAAGTTTGCCAACGACTGTTATTTGGGCCCTGTTTTGGCCGAGAGAATCAGGGATTCGAGACAAAACGTAAATTCTTGCAAAGTCGTATTCAACGCATTCTGTTACCATAGAAAACAAACACTTTTATCGATTCTGTGACAAAAAATGGGAAACTTCAACAAATGCAGCAAAGTGTTAAAGCTTTACTAAACCCTGTGTAAAGCAATGTGGGTTGAAATATAATTTAAAAATCAGCAATAGTTGTATCATTGACAAATCTGTGTATAGATTTGTGCGTGGTAACGTGCAGTTGATTTTGTTACATGCGTGGGCCACCACAAGCTAACACACTTGCACATGCTGTTTTAGCTATATAAACTATGCGGAAAATATTTTTTCTCTTGTTTCAAGGCAACACTGTTTTCAGTTACAATACTGATGCAAACCTAACTAAGTACTCACAATTCACTTTGACGCAAATTAAATCCAGTTTAATGCATATATACCTGCTACATTACTTCAGTGTATACGCGATGATATCCATTTACGAACAAGACGGCATTGTTTTCGTACCATTAATATTTCCTCGTATTCAGACTTCTGCAGGAATTTAAATAGTGTTTGTTTATAAAGTATCGCTGTCGCTTTATCTTAAAGAAGCAAGCACGCTGTTCCGTTGTATCATAGCTTTAAACCCTAAGAGTACACGTTTATTTTTCAGTTTGTGTAGTAAGTTTTATCTGATTAAATTATTGGTTTAATATTCATTGAGATGCTAACAATATTATTCAGACACATTTTTTATAAACAAGTCATCGTTGCAGCCAGCGTTTTTCTTTTTATAGCTTAACAGATATTTTTTGCCAAATGATATGATTTTGTTTTACCGTTGCAGTGATGACAACAATGGTTTCGTTGTCGCAACTGTATCCACATTTGCGGGCATACAGTTATCCACATTACGCCGAGCAACACAACCCTGAAAACAAAGTCGCGATTTGGGAAAGCTCATTGGAAAGGCAGCCAAAATTGCTGAATCACTGATCGACGAACACCATAATTCTAACGGCGTTTCGGCTGAGCATCGCGACCCTGAATAACAAAGTCTCAATTTGGAGAAGCTCATTGGAAAGGCAGTAGATACTGCTGGATTACTCATTGACAAGCACCATAATCCTCATGGTGATTCGGCGGAGCATCACATCCCTGAAAAACAATGTCTCGATTTGGTAAAACTCATTCGAAAGGCAGTAGATATTTCTGGGTCACTGATTGACGAACACTATGATCCTCACGGCGATTCGACTGAGCATCACGACCCTGAAAAATAAAGTCTCAATTTGGGAAAGCTCATTAGAATAGCAGCCAAAATTGCTGAATCACTCATCGACGAACACCATAATCCTCACGGCCATTCGGCTGAGCATCACGAACCTGAAAAACAAAGTCTCAACTTGGGTAAGCTCATTGGAAAGTTAGTAGATATTGCTGGATCACTGATTGACGAACACCATGATCCTCACGGCTATTCGGCTGAGCATCATGACCCTGAAAAACAAAGTCTCAATTTGGGTAAGTTCATTGGAAAGGCAGTAGATATTGCTGGATCACTGATTGACGAACACCATGATCCTCACGGCGATTCGGCCTAGCTCCTCAACCCTGAAAAATAAAGTGTCAGTCTGGAAAAGCTCACTGGGAAGGCAGCGAAAATTGCCGAATCACTAGTCGACGAATAGAAATCATACACGTATTATATTGGATTATCCAAACATATTAGAACATATAAAATTTCTAAATTCTAAAACCTTCACTTGTTAGTTCAATCGAGCACTTTATGAAATTGAAATAAATATATGATTGCAAAATTTTAGTCAATATATTTTACATAACTACACACCCAAAATATGCGGTTTGGCTGTAGGAGCGTTTACGGAGTTAATGCGCACTTTAAATAGAGCTAAAAAATCAATTCCTTGCAACTAATACATACAACAGGTATGATATTTCAGTAGCAGACAAATGTCGAATCTTGATTCGCGTTAGTTTGGTGATTTGCAAACATGTACTCTCTTTTGTAGCAAATAAGTTTTAATTGTTTTGACATGGATATGATAGCTTCTGTTGGACTCGTTTGAATTCTAGTGAAACTACCTAAATGTAAACAAATGTCGAATCTTAATTCGCGTTCATTTGGTGATTTGCTAACACGTGCCCTCTTTTGTAGCAATTAAGTTTTAATTTTTTTGACATGGATATGATAGTTTCTGTTGGATTCGTTTGAATGCTAGTAAAACTACCTAACGTAAACAAATGTCGAGTCTTTATTCGCGTTCGTTCGGTGATTTGCAAACACGTGCCCTCTTTTGTAGCAAATAAGTTTTAATTTTTTTGACACGGATATGATAGTTTCTGTTGGACTCGTCTGAATGCTAGTGAAACAATCTAAACGTAAACTAATGTCGAATCCTGATTCGCGTTCGTTTAGTGATTTACGAACAAGCCAAGTGCCACTAAATAATTTCGCTTGCCTAATAATACCTACGCAGGCATAATAAATTTGATTTAGCTAAGTTTGCCAACGCCGCTTATTTGGGCCCTGTTTTGGCCGAGAGAATCCGGGATTCGAGACAAAACGAAAATTCTTGCAAAGTTGGATTCAACGCATTCTGTTACCATAGAAACAATACACTTTTATCGATTCTGTGACAAAAATCGGAAACTTCAACAAATGCAGTAAAGTGTTAAAGCTTTACTAAACCCTGTGACAACAATGTTGATTGAAATATAATCTAAAAATCAGCAATAGTTGTGTCATTGACAAATGTGTGTATAGATTTGTGCGTGGTGACGTGTAGTTGATATTGTAACATACGTCGTCTACCACGAGCTAAGAAACTTGCACATGCTGTTTTAGCTATATAAACTATGCTGCAAAATATTTTTTCTCTTGTTTCAAGGCAACACTGTTTTCAGTTACAATACTGATGCGAACCTAAGTACTCACAATTCACTTTAACGCAAATTCCATCCAGTTCAACGCATATATACATGCTACATTACGTCAGTCTATAGGCGATGATATCCATTTACGAACAAGTCCGCATTGTTTTCGTACCATTAATAAATCCTCGTATTCAGACTTCTGCAGAAAGAGTACAAGTTTATTTTTCACCCAGTGTAGCAAGTTTTGTCTGATTAAATTATTGGTTTAATATTCATTGATATGTTAACAATATTACTCTGACATATTTTTAATGAACAAGTCATCATTGCAACCAGCATTTTTTCTTTTTATAGCTTAACAAACATTTTTTGCGAAACGATATGATTTTGTTCTACCGGTGCGGTGATGACAACAATGGTTTCGTTCTCACAACTGTATCCAAATTCTACCAAGCATCACAACCTTGAAAAACAGAGTCACGATTTGGGAAAACTCATTGGAAAGGCAGCCAAAATTGCTGAATCACTGATCGACGAACACCACAATCCTCACGGCTATTCGGCTAAGCATCACAACCCTGATAAACAAAGTCTCAATTTGGGAAAGCTTATTGGAAAGGCAGTAGATATTGCTGGATCACTGATTGACGAACACCATGATCCTCACGGCGATTCGGCCTAGCTCCTCAACCCTGAAAAATAAAGTGTCAGTCTGGAAAAGCTCACTGGGAAGGCAGCGAAAATTGCCGAATCACTAGTCGACGAATAGAAATCATACACGTATTATATTGGATTATCCAAACATATTAGAACATATAAAATTTCTAAATTCTAAAACCTTCACTTGTTAGTTCAATCGAGCACTTTATGAAATTGAAATAAATATATGATTGCAAAATTTTAGTCAATATATTTTACATAACTACACACCCAAAATATGCGGTTTGGCTGTAGGAGCGTTTACGGAGTTAATGCGCACTTTAAATAGAGCTAAAAAATCAATTCCTTGCAACTAATACATACAACAGGTATGATATTTCAGTAGCAGACAAATGTCGAACCTTGATTCGCGTTAGTTTGGTCATTTGCGAATACGTGCCCTCTTTTGTAGCAAATAAGTTTAATTACATGATTGATACCGGACCGAATAGAAACTACCTAAAGTAAACAAACGAACAACCCAGATCTAACACCCCTCTTTTGTAGCAATTAAGTTTTAATTTTTTTGACATGGATATGATAGTTTCTGTTGGATTCGTTTGAATGCTAGTAAAACTACCTAACGTAAACAAATGTCGAGTCTTTATTCGCGTTCGTTCGGTGATTTGCAAACACGTGCCCTCTTTTGTAGCAAATAAGTTTTAATTTTTTTGACACGGATATGATAGTTTCTGTTGGACTCGTCTGAATGCTAGTGAAACAATCTAAACGTAAACTAATGTCGAATCCTGATTCGCGTTCGTTTAGTGATTTACGAACAAGCCAAGTGCCACTAAATAATTTCGCTTGCCTAATAATACCTACGCAGGCATAATAAATTTGATTTAGCTAAGTTTGCCAACGCCTCTTATTTGGGCCCTGTTTTCGCCGAGAGAATCCGGGATTCGAGACAAAACGGAAATGCTTGCAAAGCTGGATTCAACGCATTCTGTTACCATAGAAAACAAACAATTTTATCGATTCTGTGACAAAAAAACGGAAACTTCAACAAATGCAGTAAACTGTTAAAGCTTTACTAAACCCTGTGTAAAGCAATGTGGATTGAAATATAATCTAAAAATCAGCAATAGTTGTATCATTGACAAATGTGTGTATAGATTTGTGCGTGGTGACGTGTAGTTGATTTTGTAACATACGTCGTCTACCACGAGCTAAGAAACTTGCACATGCTGTTTTAGCTATATAAACTATGCCGCAAAATATTTTTCCCTTGTTTCAAGGCAATACTTTTTTCAGTTACAATACTGATGCGAACTTAACTAAGTACTCACAATTCACTTTAACGCAAATTCCATCCAGCTTAACGCATATATATGCTACATTACGTCAGTGTATACGCGATGATATCCATTTCCGAACAAGTCCGCATTGTTTTCGTACCATTAATAAATCCTCGTATTCAGACTTCTGCAGAAAGAGTACAAGTTTATTTTTCACCCAGTGTAGCAAGTTTTATCTGATTAAATTGTTGTATTAATATTCATTGAGATGCTAACAATATTATTCAGGCACAGTTTTATAAACACGTCATCGTTGCAACCAGCATTTTTCTTTTTATAACTTAACAGATATTTCTTGCGAAATGATATGATTTTGTTTTGCCGTTGCAGTCATGACAACAATGGTTTCGTTGTCGCAACTGTATTCAAATTCCGCCGAGCATCACAACCCTGAAAAACAAAGTCGCGATTTGGGAAAGCTCATTGGAAACGCAGCCAAAATTGCTGAATCACTGATCGACGAACACCATAATTCTAACGGCGTTTCGGCTGAGCATCGCGACCCTGAAAAACAATGTCTCAATTTGGGGAAGCTCATTGGGAAGGCAGTAGATACTGCTGGATTACTGATCGACGAGCACCATAATCCTCATGGTGATTCGGCGGAGCATCATAACCCTGAAAAACAATGTCTCGATTTGGGAAAAGTCATTGGAAAGCAGCCACAATTGCCGGATCACTGATCGACGAGCACCATAATTCTCATGGTGATTCGGCGGAGCATGACAACCGTGAAAAACAAAGTCTCGATTTGGGAAAAATCATTGCAAAGGCAGCGAAAATCGCTGAATCACTGATCCACGAACACCACAATCCGCATGGCGATTCAGCTGAGCATCACAACCCTGAAAAATAAACTGTAAATCTGGGAAAGCTCATCGGGAAGGCAGCGAAAGTTGCTAAATCACTAATCGACGAATAGAAATCATGCAAGAATCATATTGGATTATCCAAAAAAATTAATACACAAAATTTCTAAATTCTAAAATCTTCACTTGTAAGTTCAAATGAGGATTTTATGAAATTAAAATCAATATATGACTGCAAAATCTTAGTCAATATATTTTACATAAATACACCCCCAAAATAAGCGTTTTGGTTGTAGGGAAATTTACAGATTATTTAATGTGCGCTTTAATTATACTTAAAAATGAATTCCTTACAACTAATATATATGACAGGTGTGATATTTGAGTAGCAGTCAAATGTTAAGTTTTGTTTGGTGATTTGCCAACACGTGACCTCCTTTGTAGCAAATAAGTTTTAATCTTTTTGACATGGAAATGTTAGTTTCTGTTGGACTCGTTTGAATTCCAGTGAAAACTTCCTAAATGTAAACAGATGTCGAATTAAAAGAGGTATATATTTTAAAACATGATGAGCTTGTCGTGCAAGTAAGGGATCTAGCAAGTGTTTGCCTTATTTGTTTATGGAACATTAGCGCGGAAACTCTAATTATCGAGTCTCTTGCGATCCTATTACTTGAGTCATGTCGGATTTTTATGATTTTGGTGGAAAAAAACCATTTATGTATATACTAGTTTAGGGTATGAGGCAGGCAAGTTTACAACACATTATGCACTACTTGTAATTTTTGAATCCACTGACAGAACCAGCTGTGATGTTTACATTGCAACAAAAGTGTCTGGATATAGATTTTAATCATTTGCTAGCGTCGCTACCTCGAGCACGAGATAAACAAATCGTTCTGCACACACTGGATACCAATTTATGCATCGTAGCTCGTAACTTGAAACAAATTTTTTAATACAGCCGAAATGTTCGTTCTTCATATGTCCTAAACTTTTTCAAAAATTTTATGTTCTAAAATTGACAACTAACTCGACAACTAAATGCATTCATTATTGCCCAAAATCTTACCAAATACTTGTTGTAATAATCCATAAAAGCTTTAGTGGGAATGGATTGTGAATACTGAACTATCCTTTGTCAGCACCAATATGGCAGGGGCGATTTCGACGCACATAAAACATATAAACGGAAACATGCCAATTTCATACCAAACCAGATCTAATCTTGTAGCAGCAATATTAATTGTCTGACTTAATAATGGTAGTGCAATTTGACTAAAATTAATTCGAAATTGGCTGTAATCTTACTAAACAAAAACATAGACAATCGATTGCACGCAACCCAATTATCTTCTTCTACAATGGATCAACTGGCGAAAAGAACACTCTGAACAGAAATCCGTCGAAATCTGCCATAATCGTCTCAGTTGGCCAATAGTGTACCAGTGTCTGAATAAATAAATTTAATTCGTTCAATCTTTCACGTTCTACTAAATGCATAGACTATAATAGCTAAAGTCATGTTATAATTCTTTGTATCGATTTGTCCTAGCCACTGTGCTTACGCAGCTGCTTTGGCTTTGACAAAACAATTTTAATCTGATAAAAACTTTTAAAATATTAAATAGATAGTTCTTTGGTTTCACCAACTATTTTACTGAAATAATTGCTCCAAAATTTATTTGGACTTCAAAGCTACATTTTAAAGAATTCGCGGAAGTTGAAAAAGTCAAACTAAATCACACGTACGTACAAAATTTCCGAATACCATTGCAACACCGAGTCCATGTGTAATAATTAAGAAAATGTGGAATGTACTACAGTTTTACAACAATCAGCTACAGTTACAGCAAAAAATACTGCCGACTTAATTAAACCAGTTTAGAACAATTTGACTGCCCATAAAATGTTATTTTGTATCTTTAGCAGTAAAATTGGTAAGCGCTAAAATCTGACACAGCTGCACAGCACAAAATGTAACCACAGATAAAATTGAATGGTTTTAAGTAAACTAAAACATTATAGATATAAAATAACAGGATATATCATATTCATAGATCGAAATATATTGTTATAGGTACTACCCATAAGCTTTATTGACACAATCTTCCCCTCTCAACGTCCCTAACCCAGCCAACCAGCATCACCCCAGCGCTAACCGACGGTAAGGGAAAATCTAGCGATTTTACCAAAATTACGAAATTTAAAGAAAATATTCGGGGACAATGGAGCTGTTAAATGAGCAAACCAAAAAATTCAATAAATTTCAGAAAATAGAAAATCATTTTCTAATTCCTCCCGCAGCTTTTCAAAATATACTGGGCTCGGCTCGCCTCGACTCTTCCAGACATTTTCTTAGCTCTAGCTTTGCTCGGCTCTTCAGACATCATAGCCGACTAGGCTCAGCTCGACATTGGAGCCTAAATTCTCACCTCCGTTTCTGCGAAATTTTGTTAAACGTAACTTTAATTAAATTAGAAATTGTTTATCTTAAAAATGTTATTGCTATAATAAATTGCAGTAGCCAATTTTAGAGTGCATTACACGTAGTATTTAGTACGATATCTAGTTGAACCAAACAGTTGCTCAATTGTATGCCAGAATAAAATAAATAATATAAATTCTGTAGTTGAATGTTTCACATAACTGGACATCTATCATAATCCGTATTCGTAATTCGTAATCCGTTATTCATGAACCCGGTAGCCATTTTGAATCTGTGGGCAGGCTAAGATAAAAATATTTCATAAGAACACTTGAGAAAAGATACTGTGGACGGCCGGGCAGAGACATGGGAATAGTAAATGAAAAAGTGTATGACTAAATAAAATGTATCATAAATACGCATATTAAATAGTATTAATTAAAAATTAAATAAATCTACGCAGAATATAGATACATGTTATTATCAGTATACGCTTGTCTCTTGTATAAGGTATAGAAATCCAAAACCATAAAGCAGACGCCCTGACTAAAAACTATTCCTGAAACAGATTAGATACATATACCATGAAGCTGGGTCACATGAATTTTCCAAAGTTTGTTATATATGTAAGTCAGTGCCATACACATGCTCAGTCCGAGGCCCTCGAAAGCCGATCCCCGCCCACGATGATTTGGTTACGGGGGCCTCGGACCTCGTGCATGATATGGTACTGTCTTATATATACCATGAACCTCGGTCACACGAACCTTCCAAAGTCTGTTATATACGTAAGTCAGTTGTACATGTTATATATGTAAATCAGTACCATATACCTACATGATAGGATCGGCTTTCGAGGGTACCGCCTGCGGCGTCTGCAGGGAAATATCAGGCGACCTGTCAGTGGGGATCGGCGCTTCGCACCCAGGACGAAGGTTCCGACGCCTCTGATGGGATAATCCCTCTCCTATGTGCATCTATGTTCAGTACATCATTCGTAAAAAACCAGAACGCGATTAATAAAAGCTCTGCAAAAGGTAATGTTTGCTTTTTTTAAGCAGTCATCGATATCGAAAGTAGGAATGTCGTTATATACCATCATATCGATATAACAAATCATAATTACGTGAAAAAGCAGTTCCATAAAAGTCCTTGTTGAAAAACATTGAAAATTTTATAGCCAATAGTTCCGCTGTCGGTGAATGGAAACTGATTCTTCAAATTTGCTGTTTCCAAGACATTTTGTCGATTATGAAGCATTTCTGCGCAGCGATAGTATACAGTGTGTTAAAAAATATTAGCATAAATAAAGAAAATTCAGGAAAGTATTGTAGATTCTTAACGAACGTAGAACAGTCTCAGGCCGACATATCAGTTAAAAAATTGAAACAGTGCAGTGAACGTCATAGTTTCCTCAGTTTTGAAAGCGGTATAAACAACGCTTTACGATTTTACACTCTACTGCGCTACGACTTGAGAATCATTTGTAAAAATTAACATCAAAATAATTTTTTCCATGCATGCTCGATATGCGAGGTCACAGCCGGGCGCTTGGGCGGGGCAGCTGGGGTCCGCCTTCGGCCTCTAACATGGCCAGCCGGTCCATGGGTGGTGGGGCCTCTTCGGCATCTACCGGTTCAACAGCTGCAGAGCCGCCAAGTAGGTTAACAACTTGTCATGCGGGTAACCACCTCACCCCTATGAGCGTGCATTCATTTTATCCGGATTTACAGTATTCCTATTTAATGTACCTAAATGAACAAAACGTAAACATACCGTAAGGTGTCAAGTATTAAAACACTAACTGCTCGGTAAGCGACAATAGGGTAAGATAAATATATGTTATTAGGAGTCAATCGGTTCAGTTTTTACCGGTCCGTCCTGACTCAACCCAACCCGCAACCAACCCGAACCGACTTCATCAAACTTTATATAGCGGTGAAATTGCAACACAGAACACATGAATTTGCAGAAAACCAGAAAATTTTATGCCGTGATGACCAGCTAGCATGTCCAAATTCGAAAATTTCTAAGCGTTGTTTCACAGGTGCAACATACACTAACTGAAGCAATCGTTTCTGTTGAGACATAGTCGACACAGATTCTACACAAGTTAAGGTATTTAGTGACACCAACATATATATATTTAACCGATGTCTTCTTGTACCGTATTCCATGATACATTTATGCCGAGTGTAACTTTTTCGATGTTTACTTATTTAATTTTAGAGAGGCAGCGTTAATTCTCGTCAAAGTCGAATTCTCTCCATTATTGTAGCAGCTCTACACACTGCCATTTCCATACCTCTCGCTAAAATCACGCCATGTTCGCCTCCACACCATCCACAAAATTCCCCCAATGTCTGATATTGATTTAGAACAGACAAAACAAAAATAAAACAGCCCGTGGAAAATAATTTTTAGTGACCCGAGGTGATTTAATAAAGCAGTTGCGATTCGTTGTAATACCATCAGTGCCGAAAATGTCAAAAATATGCGCAAAAATCTGAAATTCTATCACTCGACATTTCCTAACGAGAATGAACATGAGAGCCAATGGAAGTCCCACATTTTTAACAAGAATACTAGATAACTTTTTCCGTAAAGAAAAATAATATTGACGGCTTGATTTTCAACACATTTCGCGCTTGCTTTATTATGCAAAAACAAGTGTGTTTTGTGTGTATTCTATTTTAATTAATTCCGTTAGTAATAAATTATATTCCATTACCAAATTGCATTGTAAATGACAATTTAAATGCATTTTAAATATAAATATTCGAACAAAGCATGAACTGAACCAATAAGGTTTTAGTCTTCGAAATTTTAAGGACATAACAGGCTCACCATTTTGCCTCTTTTAACAAATTCATATGCATTGAGTATTTTAAGATTTTAGCACATGGTGTTTCAGCATTAGAGATATTTAAATCACAGAGGTAGTATATTTTAAGCAAAATGTAGTAATGCGTAAGCAATGTAAGAATAGGCCATTATTATGGCTAAAATTACAAATATAGTTCATTTGGGATGGAAGTGTTGATGGGCTTTGAGTATTTCCGATTAAAAAAATGTGGATTAAAATGGCTTGGCTAGCAAAACGTTGTTTTATGTTAGCATGTTGTTTGATGAACACTCAAAAACATGCGAAATTGGCAAAATTACGCGTGTGTCAGTATTGTTTCAACATCGCGGATTTTCTATTCGTCTTTACGAAATAAGGTATTCAGGTGACAGAACAGCGAAGCCGCAATTTTACACGATTTATTTCCTGATTTTGACAAAAGAGCAACCACGCTGTGCGTTCGTAACGTAACACTAAAGCATAAATCGGGTTGTTTTCTATCGGAAAACTCAAACCCTAGTGATTTCAACAAACCATAACAAGGCGGTTGAAAACAGTAATATGCCTATATAGACACATTTTGCAAGTTTCCACATAATGGACAAAGTGTCGATTCAAATCGCTTATGTACTGAATGCAAAATTTCGGTCCAAATATACACATCAATATGAAGCAGCGAACATGATAAAGAACTGACATTCCAGAACACCTAGCCGATTACGCACTGTCTTCGCAAACAGAATGATATACACATACTTTCAGCATTTATATGGTGCATCAGTGTGATTCTCGTGTCTGCACAGCACAACACGCGTATGCGAAATCCAGAAACATACTCGAAATAGCAACGCGTCATTGGCATTGAGAGAAACTGCAATTACCAACAAAACGATCATAATGCTTTAATTCAGCCTATTCAGAGAAAGTGTTTCAAACCTAAATTTCCCTGTTATACTATATTTTAAAGCGTGGAAAATGCTGCAGCGTTTACTGCAACACTACCTGACCCAGCCCGACCCGACCCGGACTTCTCCCGACACAACTGCCGTCTTTAATACAGATACAAGCACACTGTGCATATTCAGCATGCTTCTTTGTAATGTTCTTTAGGCTTTTACTGCTGCAGAATATCGAATTAAGCGGCCGTTGTGATCGATATTACATAAGTTGCATAGTCTCTTTTTCAGCACCGGTAGGATACGCTTTAGATTTTTAGGCGGATGGTGACACTAGGCTACTTTCAGATGGTGCCAATATTTTATACACATGAAGAGACTTCAAAAATCAGAGAAAGCGGCTGCATTATGAATAGTTAACGCATGTATATTTTTTGGGGGTCCGTGTGCACATGCTTTAAAGTACTTGCTCTGTTGCGGCGAGACCAATGTTGTTACGGTATATGCGGATCTGTTAGAAGGTTTGCTGCGCTTCCATGCCACGATAACCTCGGGCAGACCAATTTGTTGGTATGGCGGCTTGGATAAGGCGATAACGCAGTCGATCTGGATCCATGCGGAGAACATGGCCAAATACCCGTATTCTATCCTGGTGCAGTAATTGATTCTACGGCACTGTGTACTGCATCCAGCGCTGAAGTTCGCTATTCGACATGATGTCCGGCTTAGACAGTCCCAAAAGTATTCGGAGACGTTTAATTTCTGCAGGTCGCTCATTTTGACTGGAATATTCCACTAGCATACAGCAATATAGACTGAATGGAAATATCGTAAACTTCCCGCTTTGTGTCTGTGTTACGTCTTGCGATTGCCAAACCGATAGCAGTCCACAGAATGCAGACGTTGCTTTTGTCAATTTCATTCTTGGCGGAAACCGTACCTTTAGATTTTGTCTAGATAGCAACATTCTGAGACATGCACTAGCGTCGCACTGTTGATAGAGATTTCCGTTTTGTGGTCGATGCAGAAGGACACGACATTTGTCTTTGCACTGCTGATGATTAAGCCTATTCGTTTGCTGGCGTTGTTTACTCGATCAAGCAGACTACATGTGTTGGTGACTGCTTGCGATCACAGTGATATTGTCCGCGTTGTCGGCATTGGTAAATCGTGCTCCTAATTAGTCATGTGCGACGCCGTCGTCAGGCTTGAGCGCCGTTCACATTACCCAGTCCACTGTGAAATTAAACAGGGCGGTGTGGAAGGGGCGAGTCCTGCTAACAGCCATGCATACCTCAAATAACTCTAATATAGTGTTGTCCGCGCTTATTGCGGAAAAGAAGGCCCGAACAGAACGTTGGTCATTCTGACGAGTTTTTTTAGGAACACCATTCGCTCCCATAATCTTGTATAACGACGATCGATGTACCGAATTAGGCTGCCTTGAAATCGACAAATGTACCTGCAACTGGTTTTCGAATTTCGTGCAATGTTTCAAGGAGAACGCAGAGGCAAAGATTTTATCTACAGTACTTCGGCCGGGCAGGAGTCCGCATTGCTCCTTCCGGGTGTAGCTCTTTCGATGTTTGAAAGATTTGATATTATGGTCTCCATAATTTTGAAGGCAATAATAGAACTCCGATAGTACTGCTTCTTGAAGGAGTGTTTTGTATGAGGAGTGGGAAGTTCCTGACCGGTCCTCGATCAGTTGACCAGTCATAGAAGTAAAACGCTGAGTTCAAGCTGTATAAGAAATTTTGGTTCGCTGGCCAAAAAGCGCAGCGATAAATCAAATATACGTACTCAAAAAGGTGTTTCACACCACCTAGCCGCAACGGTGGAAGTAGAGCTTGAGATCTGAAAGGGAGAGAGTGAAAGTATTGTTTAAATCAATTAGAGGTTGTCTTCTATCTTACAGTGAAAATTACGAAATACCTACAGAAAATGATGTAACACTCGGCCCAGGTAACCCTGTGAAAAACGAGACACGAAAAGCAAATCCCGAAACAAAATCTTCATGCCTATGTTAAGTTCCATTATATCCTAACCAATCGCCACAAGATTTTAATGCAGAAACAAGCCGAAATTTGCTTGAGCTGTCGGTGTTGCAAACTTCAGCTTCAACTTGGACATAGCCAAAAGTAGTAAAAAGGCACAATATGGTAACTATATCTTTGCGGCCAAATAGCATAATGGGTTATGCTTCTTTTCTATAAAGCTGTGGATTTGGTACAGAAATTGTGCATTTTTTTATTTAGTGCGCTTCAATGGTAGTTACAAACAACTACACAACAAGCGAAGCATTTAATATTCAGAGGACACCCAACTTAATAAAAAAATCTGACACAACGCGACTGAAAATATCAGCAACAAACTGCCTTAGCAAAAGTGCGAACACCTTACAAAATCCCTTAAGAAAACTATGTCCTTCCCAACAAAGTCGAATTGCCGCATGCATAGATAATGGCTTATTTTCAAAATTTAGAACTTCTAAAGATTAAAAGAAAAATATTATTCAATCACGCTTTTAAGTAGCAAAATATAAATATAGTAGAGTTCTGTGCGAAATAGACAACGATAAACTATTGATTTTAGCATCCAATCCTAGTTTTCAAAATAATTTAAAGTTAAGCTGGCCTTAATAGGCATCTTCAATTCGTAGGCTGCTTTAAAGAAGTGTAAGCGACTGTGTAGTGTAGTAGCGACGTTTTTGCTTTTGTACTAATACTTAACCCTTTCATGCCGGAATTAAATTGTGTATCGTGCAATGTTTGACAAACTCAAGCGCGCAACCAGGGATAGAACGCGGAACGTACGGGTAAATCTTGTGTACGCAAACCACTGAGCTATCTGGGAGCTGTTGCTCGGTTCTTTTAAGGAACCTTACAACGTGAGCGAATAACAACGCACGTTCAAACGTATATTATACGACAAACTCAGTAAATACAACGAATCGCACTGCGCGTTAGGTCCATTTGGACCTAGCCGGCATGAGAGGATTAGTAATACGATAGGTTAATTTTTAATTACCCTTTCATGCCGGAATTAATTTGTGTATCGTCAAATGTTTGACAAACTCAAACCCGCAACCAGACATAGAACTCGGAACGGACAGGCAAAACCTGTGTACGCAAACCACTGATCTATATCTGCGTCCATTTGGACCTAGCCGGTATGAAAGGATTAACATCTTGCATTTCAATAAAACATTGTTTTCATCATTTCTGTTTACAGAATTGCGTTATGATGCAAATTTATCAACTGATTAGTTGTGACACATCTGGAAATATGATGAGCGCTTTGCCTTAATTTCCACAAACTAGGACAGCGCCGAATACGCCATTGCCAGGAGATTCCGAAGTACAGTTCATTCACACCCATTTCGGTGCAGCAATAACAAAAAGGTGGAGGCGCGCCCAGATATGAGAGACGGGAAACACTCAACACCTGATAGTGCCGACATATTTATGTTGAAAATAGTGATTTTCTTCAAAAAAGTGCCATATTCCGAGTTTTTCCCCGGTTCTTGACCAATTCCCGATCGCGGGTATTATTGAAAACTCTCGGACGACTCCTATAAAAATAACCTTTTGTTTTTCCTAACGAAACAACGTATCGCCCCTCAGGTTTACCAGGGCCAGTTTTAGTATCAAAACCAAAAGCTAAAGTAAGTATATACATCTTTTGGATTTCAGTAATTGCAAAGCGAATACTCGCTGAAGTCTTAAGCACTCAAAAACAAACAGTACCATACCTTTAATAGAAACAGAGAAACACATACTACAACTTAAAAGTACCAACTATATATTTAGTTTTTCAAGCTTTATAAAGTGACGCTACAGAACGTTTATATAAGCCACACAGACATCAAGCATTGCAGTGACCAACTACTAAAAGTATCTCATTCGAAAGCGATTTCGCATGGCGCTGAAAGTATTGAGATATGACTTATTCACCGCTACAAAATTATGGAGTTTCCACTGCAGTTACGATAGTATTTTTGAACAAGGAATATTACATACGCTGATCCAAAACCATAAAGTAATGCATTCAAATGTCTTTCGCTACCAATAAAATACAAGAAGCAGCTCGCCTTGTCCGAAACTGTCCAGCAGTTTAATACTTTCATGTAAAACAGGATATAGAGTGAAAATGCTATATTTTTAACTTTAGTACGGGATAACAAAAAGAAAACTGGGTTTTGTCTGCGAGCACAGTTCTTTGCCTAAAAGCGAACATGGGTTACAACGACAAAAGTCTAAACATTTCACAGATACTGCATTAAAACCGTTGGGCTAGTAACATTTTTATTATTTGGTATTAGCGTTATGTACTAGTAAAAATGAGTGAAATTAATCATTTAGA
The DNA here is from genome assembly GCA_030248225.1 of Trileptium ribeirensis. Classification (NCBI taxonomy): domain Eukaryota; kingdom Metazoa; phylum Nematoda; class Enoplea; order Enoplida; family Thoracostomopsidae; genus Trileptium; species Trileptium ribeirensis. The sequence goes on along the minus strand of JASANE010020822.1, from coordinate 46,258 downwards.
TAAGTCACTGAACTATTTTATTGTGCCTTGATTCTTAACCTCTCCCTCTGTTCTCTATCAACGTCTTGCTGTGATTGCTATTCTAAATCGACCGAAGTCAGGCCAAGCGATATAAGGTATTGGCCCAAATCAACCTGATTGTCGTAACGTTCTATCCCTAAAATCGAACAGTTTAGTGCGTAGTGCGGAAGGCGACAAGCACCGGTTTAGTCTTAATATGTGTCATAAAGCGACCTTATCTTAGACTAAAGCTTGTAGATTACACCCCTGAGTTTGACTTTGGCCCATTAACGCAAGTCTAAAGCTACTATCCTTATCAGCCATACGCCTAAACACAACCGCGGGGGGCGGCTACCGCAGCACGAATCCTTACCCATTAAGCTGTTCTTTTCTAGAAACGTTGCGTCCCTTAGCTTGACTTAAGCTATCCTGACAGCAAATACGCTCTTTTTCCTCCAAGAATTAAAAGTGACATATTCTTACCGATATGTTCCGCATAGCTTAAATTTTGACCTGAAAAATAGACTTTCGCTTTTGTGTATATGATATCAAAATGTTATTTATGTGTTAAGTTAGAAATGCATAATTATATAATTTGATCATATTATCATTAAATGATAATATGATCAAATTATATAATTATGCATTTCTAACTTAACACTATGAAAATGCTATATTTTTAACTTTAGTACGGGATAACAAAAAGAAAACTGGGTTTTGTCTGCGAGCACAGTTCTTTGCCTAAAAGCGAACATGGGTTACAACGACAAAAGTCTAAACATTTCACAGATACTGCATTAAAACCGTTGGGCTAGTAACATTTTCATTATTTGGTATTAGCGTTATGTACTAGTAAAAATGAGTGAAATTAATCATTTAGATAAGTCACTGAACTATTTTATTGTGCCTTGATTCTTAACCTCTCCCTCTGTTCTCTATCAACGTCTTGCTGTGATTGCTATTCTAAATCGACCGAAGTCAGGCCAAGCGGTATAAGGTATTGGCCCAAATCAACCTGAGGGTCGTAACGTTCTATCCCTAAAATCGAACAGTTTAGTGCGTAGTGCGGAAGGCGACAAGCACCGGTTTAGTCTTAATATGTGTCATAAAGCGACCTTATCTTAGACTAAAGCTTGTAGATTACACCCCTGAGTTTGACTTTGGCCCATTAACGCAAGTCTAAAGCTACTATCCTTATCAGCCATACGCCTAAACACAACCGCGGGGGGCGGCTACCGCAGCACGAATCCTTACCCATTAAGCTGTTCTTTTCTAGAAACGTTGCGTCCCTTAGCTTGACTTAAGCTATCCTGACAGCAAATACGCTCTTTTTCCTCCAAGAATTAAAAGTGACATATTCTTACCGATATGTTCCGCGTAGCTTAAATTTTGACCTGAAAAATAGACTTTCGCTTTTGTGTATATGATATCAAAATGTTATTTATGTGTTAAGTTAGAAATGCATAATTATATAATTTGATCATATTATCATGAAATGATAATATGATCAAATTATATAATTATGCATTTCTAACTTAACACTATGAAAATGCTATATTTTTAACTTTAGTAAGGGATAACAAAAGAAAACTGGGTTTTGTCTGCGAGCACAGTTCTTTGCCTAAAAGCGAACATGGGTTACAACGACAAAAGTCTAAACATTTCACAGATACTGCATTAAAACCGTTGGGCTAGTAACATTTTCATTATTTGGTATTAGCGTTATGTACTAGTAAAAATGAGTGAAATTAATCATTTAGATAAGTCACTGAACTATTTTATTGTGCCTTGATTCTTAACCTCTCCCTCTGTTCTCTATCAACGTCTTGCTGTGATTGCTATTCTAAATCGACCGAAGTCAGGCCAAGCGGTATAAGGTATTGGCCCAAATCAACCTGAGGGTCGTAACGTTCTATCCCTAAAATCGAACAGTTTAGTGCGTAGTGCGGAAGGCGACAAGCACCGGTTTAGTCTTAATATGTGTCATAAAGCGACCTTATCTTAGACTAAAGCTTGTAGATTACACCCCTGAGTTTGACTTTGGCCCATTAACGCAAGTCTAAAGCTACTATCCTTATCAGCCATACGCCTAAACACAACCGCGGGGGGGCGGCTACCGCAGCACGAATCCTTACCCATTAAGCTGTTCTTTTCTAGAAACGTTGCGTCCCTTAGCTTGACTTAAGCTATCCTGACAGCAAATACGCTCTTTTTCCTCCAAGAATTAAAAAGTGACATATTCTTACCGATATGTTCCGCATAGCTTAAATTTTGACCTGAAAAATAGACTTTCGCTTTTGTGTATATGATATCAAAATGTTATTTATGTGTTAAGTTAGAAATGCATAATTATATAATTTGATCATATTATCATTATACCTTTGATCATAATTATATATTTTAATCACCAATCAGTTGATTACTGGTTACATTTTCAAATAGTGGATGCGTTCCGGAGACCATAGCTAAAAATTTGGAACACTTATAGTTTGAAAAGAGATGTTGTACATCTTGTTCAGTCAAAAGGCACCGTCACCACCGAAATGACGGAAAACGATTATCTAAAAAAGCAACAACCGCTATTACGACGCTTAGTTGTTGGAGTTGTAAAATACTTCGCGAATTAACGCGTTAATGTACATAAATTTAAATATTTTATTCAAACAGCAGCTAAGAAATTTGATTTCCCTAATACTTTTCGCGGAAGCATAAAAATCTAGACTGACGGTATGTCATGTATATCACAACGCAAATATTCTTATGAAACATAATGCACATTTGCCTACAAAATCGAAGCACTTGCGCGTGTTCGGTTTGAATTATTCAAAAAGTACATGGATCAAACCTATACTTTGCCAATAATTCCTACCCAATATTAGATAGTACAAGCCCGGCGCTTAATAATATTTACATTAATCACGAAATTGATAAAGCATAAAGACATGGTTTAAAATCAAAACCAAGAAAATTAAATTACAGTTCTTATTAGTTACGAATCGAAGATGTCCGGCGGAAACCAGTCACAACGCCTCCGGCACAAATAAATTTTGAAATAAAAAAGTTATGTACATTTTGTGAAATCCATTATTCAACGACTGCTACATCAGTACGCCGTGTAGTATTTCGATTGCGTACAGCTGGGTCGGCCGTCGTGGTGTTTCGGGCTATTGTAGATGGTTCATTGCCGTTATCAAATGTTGCAGCTGAGGACGACGTTGACAACGTAGCTGGAGTATCCGGCTGTTTGTTGATATTTGCGCCAGAGTAATTCACCAAACGTTGACCGACCAGATACCTAAAAATAGTAATAAATTATTTTGGCGTTATCGATTATCCAATATTCACTAAATGCAACTACAGTCACGAACAAAGGTATGTGCAGACTCGGCCAGACGCAATTTCGTCTTCTAGTGCAAACGGACACGGATAAAACTAAATTTGTATGCAGCCAGAAGCAATTGCATCCGGACGTGTACGAAGACAATTTCGTACGCTGCGTCCGATTTTTGTGCACTTAGTTTTGTTCATGACTGTAAGTTTCGTCCGAGTATAGCACAAAAGTTTTCTACAATCTTTGAAAATGTATTGAATTCCAGAATTCTACTCGTTGAGCGCAGAGTGGTGTGTAACTGACGTATAATTCTTCCCACGCATATAATTCATTCTACCCTGCTTTATTCTATCAAAGAAACAAAACCACAGAAACGACCAACACAGAATTAGTCAAGATGCAATGTAAGTATTCATTTCGAACATGTTTCCGATTTATAATCAAATGACTCACTAAATGCACCACTATGTACACGATAAGCTCTGAAATTTATCACAACGGTTGCCCGTCGAACCTTTGGCACCACGACCAATCAAGAAATACTACTCATAATAATAACGCCTCAACACCGGCACAGCGATAATGGAACTACTGCAATCACGAAATTTAAATTAGAAAAAATAAAACAAAATCTAGTTTAATTTTTTCATTAGAAATAGTAGTTATATAAAATCCATCACTGAATGTACAGATAGGCCCGACCGACCTTTTCGAGATACATGTCCGCTTTGACCCAGGGAGCCGCGTGGAGTGACTCTCTAGAGATTTCATAAAATAGCAAAATTCATAGTAAATGCTTTCAGGCGACCGCCACTTATATTCGCCAAACTACAGTACTTAATGAATACAACGCAGACCACCCAAAATGACGTAAATAATTTAAACTTGATTGCACATCATTGCGAGTTTCGGATATTAACACCACACTATCAAGTATTCTGCACAAAATAATTGAATTCTGAGTGAGTGAAACGAGCCAAGCGAAGAATTCTTACTAGCCAGGAGTGTGAAATTTGGCAGCGTCTGTTTGTGGGTTTTTTTCGTGTGACATGCATAACTCAACTTCTGATAGGCAGATCAGGTCGTGCGATACCTCATTCGAAAGCTTGAAATCTCTATTTGTGCCCTTTAGTTAGACGCAAAAACCGATTCCAACATCTTCTCCCTCAAAAGCGGGTCCGAAAGTGCCCAGGTAAGGTCCCTAGGGATACAACCAAAATACGTTATGAGTCATATCTTAACAAGCACCGATGTGATCTGGCAGGATTTAAGCTCATTTTGTTTAACAAATTTACCTCTATAAAGCCGATGTTGTTGCCGAGGTCACCTACTCTCCAGGCTTGGGTCAAAATGCTGTTTAAATACACCATTGCGATCCCCGAAAACACTAAATTGGTTATATCCCCTTAGCCGCTAGAGTGATTCGGCTAAAACTGGGCTTATTTTGTTCAAAAAACAGAGATCTTTATAGCTATATACGCTGAGTTGCCATTGACCGCACCTGTCAAGCAGGGTTGGTTAAACACGGTTTATAAAAATGCTCTCTTGGGACCACGAAAACACCAAATTGGACATATCTCTTCAACCATTGGAGCGATTCGGCTTAGATTGAACTTATTTTGTTCAGAATGCAAAGCTCTATATAGCTATATACACAGCGTTACTATTGACCTCACCGTTCAAGCATGGTAGGGTTAAGATGGGGTAGGGTTAAGATGGGTTGTAAATGGGCCCTTGGGACACCGAAAACACCTAATTAGCCATATCTCCTCAACGACTAGATCGATTCAACCGCGTTTGGGCTCATTTCGTTCAGAGAACAAAGCTATATATTGCTATATGTGGTGCTCTACTATTTGAATGTCTTTTTGGGTCTTCGACTTTAACGAAATGTATTTTCCTAACTTTTATATACACTCAGAATTCACTTTCTTGGCCATGAGACAAGTCCCTAGTTTGACATTAAACATTCCAAACAATAATTCCGTTGAATATTTAAAGCAACATGCTTCCACCAGCAGGCCAAACTTCGTCTGCACGTGCACTAAACTGACAAGTAAACTGGGTTTAGATGAACATGCATGAGCGTGATATAATGCTTCGTTCGCGAACGCTGTTGTCGTGAACGCACTTTTATGGACTTTTACAGTGCTGTCGTCAAATGTGTGCAATAAATTTATCGATTACTATTACTAAATATTTTACAAAACTATTATTACTTGTCATTACGAATGTGAACCAAGAGACGGTTCAATTGTTTGATATGCCATGTGATAAAACTCGCCACACAAGCAACAACCAACATGCACGGATAAGCATGACGGATAAACAGTACTTGATTTTGTAGACTGTATCCTGTAAACAATAACTTATTATTGACAGAAACACTAAATTGGAGGCATAGTTTAATATCAATATTACATACTAAATGACAACAACAATACAAATAATTATTGTTAATGTAAAGTCATAGCTATGGTTGATTAAGGATGATGAAAATAAAAAATTGAAAAGCTACATTATGAGTCGTAATTTCGTTGAAAAAGCCCAAAATGAATACTTGCAAAGACGAGCTTTCTGTAACCTGCTCCGATATATTACACTCCCTGTACAGAAGCCCTTATATATAAGGTAAAAAAAGTTACATTTTGAGTCGTAATTTTGTGCAAAAGCTCACCCTGAGTGTTTTCAAGGACGACCTTTGTGTAGCCCGCTCCGATATACCATGCCCCCCACACAGAAGCCCTTATAATAACATTATATGTGCGTAGTAGAGGCGAAACATAGCCGGATTTTCAGGCTCTGGCTCTTCCTGAACCATATCCGCCTCGGCTCGCACAGACAGATCTTACGCTCTGGATCTGTTACGCTCTTCACGAACGATGTCCAACTGGGCTTTTCCGATGAATAGCCAGGCTCGGCTAATAATAGAAGTTTGCGATTCAGTAATATTATGGACAGCATGATGTAATATAAAAACCACTAAGGCAACTATATTTACAATTATGTATACATATAATATAGATATACAGATAATGAATATATATCTATATAGTTGCTTCTAAAGGTTTTAAAACAGATCCGGATAATCTCAGCAGTTCTTGCTGCTAGAAGCTGTTATAATTGTGTTTCTGTTTTATAAAAGGAGCTTTTAAGAGCTGACCGCGCCTTTCCAAGATACTCTAGGCTCGACTCAGCCGTCACAGTCATATCTTCGGCTTTTCAAACATTAATGGCAAGTACGGATCGGTTCGGACTAGAGCCGTGGCAATCGCACTTGAGCCAAGAGCTTAAATTCTCCCCTCTAGTACGTAGAACGACGTGTGGCTAATGAATGTGTATGCTATATATACTATACCGATGCGAATTCTCCGAGTCATTTGATATCTCAAGAAAAACGTACCATAAACAGGCATGAACGAGTATGCAATCACATAAGGTATAGCCAGTAAAAGACCGAGCGTTGCAATGACAGGAATCACCAAGTTTTGATAAACGTACGTAACGTTCAAATTGCGAATGCCATCTTGGTACAGCTGCAAAATTAAACATGTTAAATACAAACGCGTTATTAACTTTAAAATAATGTCAATGTGTCCTATTTTAAAAATGACATTTAAAAGCATATAAAATGTATAATATGCCAGAATTTTGCGGGCAGAAAATTTCAAGAGCAGTCATGACGGTTATTATACTACAAAGTTAATAATTATTTCCATACTCAAAGGCGAATGCGTTCACAAAAAGACTGAATGTCGTTCTTGCTACAACTGCAAAAAAAGTAATGAAATCTGTCCTGAACAGCATGGCATCCTATCGATATTCGAGTAAACCGTGGAGCGAGAACTGCGCTCACATTGAAAACTATATAAAATAAAACTAAATAGTGGCTCAAAAAGCACACAACAAACTTTAAACTAGGATCTTTGCGACATGCCAAGTGTATGAATTCGGAGAAATTAGAAACTGTACCGACCTTCCATGTTTCGGCGTTTTTTCAAAACGTCGAGCCAGACTGCTGCATACAAATGCTTACGAAATTTAGCCAATGACGTAATTTGAAACAAAAATTGCATCACTTGTAACGATTTGCAACCTGGTATCTCGTTTTGGTCGGCAAAAACTCACTGTACTTGATTATAATACAAATGGTTACAATACTAATACTCACACCTACTTTAATTGTATTACCAAACTTATAGCACACCTAATTTACTGTTATAATGGTAATATACAATACGCGAGAGAAACATAATATAGATCACTTAACGGTTAGGAAGCACAGAAATGCTGTCATAAAAAAAAGTACAAGAATCGCAGTAAAACATTCAGTCATCATTTAACAACATTAATTTTCAGTTACCAAGACATGATAATACTTATTGAGCAAAGCGAAGCGTTTTTGTTTAAAACTTCCTTTAGTTAATTCGTAATTAACTAGAATCTTGGCGACATGCCAAGTTTATGAATTCGGAGAAATGAGAAACTGTAACGTAACATACAGTAGAACAACTCATTAAAGATATATTCTTGTTACGAACCAAAGATGTATTTCTCTAAAAATATTTTTTAATCCGCTGTTCAATAAGGCATAGATGCAGCAAAACTGATAGTCAGATATGTAATACGCACCCTACGAAGGTTAACCCTACCTCGGAACTGCTTACGAATCGTGAACTAACATAATCTATGTATATATAAGAATCATAACAAAAGCACAGTAGCACAGAAACATAAACAGAATTTGCTACAGACCGCATCACACTCGTCCCTTTCGCAATACTCGCCTTGTCTCACCCATTGATATAACTACCTCTACCATAGTGCGGTCTAGTGAGAATTCTTCGATTGTGAAGCTAGCGCTTCTCCATCTCCGAATTCAATGAATACAAAAATGTTATAAACTAATAATGTGTACTTTCTTACAACTCTGCTTAAATATCCGGTAGGTACCGAAGGGCTAGTACTCGTGTTGCTATAGCCCATATATATACCTATATCTTAATATTATTGCGGCTGCACAAAGCTAGATTTGGGTTTTCCAAAAAGGAGGAAAGAGGACACACACGCTAAATGTTGATGGTTCCTCCATGGTAGCCCCCAATGTAAATTTCGACTTTCCCAGGTCTGTCCCTACAGCACCCCTCAAGAATTTTGAGGTGGCATCAGAATAACCGTTCTAATTCCTAATAAAATACGGTTATAATAAAACAGCTGATTTTATTTCCCTTATTCAGGGCAAATCGTACTGAAATGAAGTGCAGATTGCTGAAATACTCATTTTCAGAACAACTATATACCTGTTGTAAACGTATGGAAAACACTATAAAATGGTATTTTAAAATTATGGTTAACCTGGGAAGACAGTTCTGCTTTAGCTAACCTCGAGGATAATATCACTGTCACGTATTTCTGGGTCGAAACTGAGGGCCCTTTGCTGAAACCCTCCAAGCATGCTAGTTTAATGCTGCGGAGTGCCGAGAAGAAAAAACAAAACATTTTTTCGATTTATACCTTCTCACACGCAGTTTTGAGCCACCAGTTGGGTCCCATCATAATCGCAGCACAGCAAATTTTGCAGTGAAGAATCCCAAGTGCCCAATCCTAAAATGGTTACACAATAATTTACTGTACTTTACAAAGGGCTAAAATGATTCTTTATATAAATTTATAAATATTATAGGCAACACGCACGTCAAAACTAGACGAGAAATCCTTCTTTTAAATTCTTTTGACTTCTTGCTCAATAGCAACAACATGTAGTTACTATATTAAAATGTTGCGATTGAATTAGGATGTCGTAAATTAATAAGACAAACAACTTTTTGCACATTATGTATTCTGAACGTAATTAAATCTACAAGTAAAGCACATTATAATTTTTTGTAGTTCGGGAAAATGTCACATCAAGAAAGTAGCAATTTGAAAAATTCGCGAGATAAATATCTATTTCCATTATTATTAACGCACCCCACGCATTCACGAAGAACCCTGACAGGAATGTCCGTGAGGTTCTCATTCAGAACGGTTATTCGAAAGTAGTCCCACTCACGAGCAAATAATGCACAACTAGTAAGGATTTCGGTTTACATCTTGGAATTCAGCATTTCTCTATTTAGAGAACAATGGATAACAACAGCCCTTTATGAAGTTGATAAGCCGTAAATGTGTAATCAAACCAGATATTCCTGGATTATCGTAGCCTGCTCAAATTCACTCTAGACTTAACATGATTAAACATAGGGTCACTTTCCAGAAATGACTGTTGTGTTATTGGTCATTTCATGAAACCATGTAATTTTAAACACCACTTTTTGAAGCCAAAATGAAACGTTTTCGAATGTACAGTGTTTAGACCCCTTCCGACGTAAAAACCTTGAATTTTTCGAATATCGATGTCTCTATGTAAAACGAACTTCCTGAAACCTGTTACAGGGGTCGCAAAGAGCCCCCTGGGGTTCAAATTTTAATCCAAAATAAGTCTTTATTCTATAGGTTGACGCAACGACACATGAACTATGGTCTGTTTGTATGCAAGCCGGACAAAAAGGGTCGCGGTCAAGCCATTTGGAGGACATGTGGCCTATAATTGGTGCCGCTAGAGACCTTTTGAGGTTAAAAATGATCACTTTAGGACAAGCGTGTCGCAGAAGTTTTTCTTTCTAGCGCAACGGATACAGCACATACAGATACCATTTTATGCTTACAAACCAACCATGAGTGGGAAATGTCCGACAGAAAATTTCAGGCAGATCCAGAGGTCTTGTAAAAAATTGACAACCCGATGTGTGTAAGTCAAGGGGGCTACACCTAAAGTCGGGGGGGGGCTACACCTGAAGTCGGGGGCTACACCTTAAGTCGGGTGGGGACCTACACCTTTCTACAACATATAACGCGTAAAACCTTAACTACTTCTAGAGGTTCTGGATTTGGATTTGGTCGGGGGCTACACATCAGGTCGGGGAGCTACATTTTCATTAAAAATTTTTAATATATGGCCCGATTCTAGTGGGGAGTTACTATATTTCTATCCGGCCTATTGTAAGACTGTATGCTAAATTTGGTTTTTTTAAACTGTATTTTCGTAAGGTCGAGGGGGGCTACATTTTGCATACCTCATTTTTGGCACTTTGTGACCTTCGGCCTCATAACTAAGCAACACATAGACATATGCTCACTTTATTTTTTCACTGACACCTGTACCGATTACGATTATCGTTGTATAGAATTATTGGCGCTAGTGCACTTTGACATTATTTACCAGTGTACGCGAGTTGTCAGATTTGGCCAAGTCGGGGGGCTACAAGTCACGAAAAAAAATTTCTGAAGCTTGGCGTCAGCTTCAATGTCTATGTTTACCCCCAAGTTTTTCCGGAAAAATTAGCAAATATCAAACGATCACAGTGAAATGAAAAAGACACATATGTATCATGTGCTGGCGATACCGCGAACGTCTACAGTGGGACATGTGTTTTTGGCTTCATTTGGCCCATCCGATTTGTGGACCCCTAGCTCCTGCTATGTTAGGGGCACAGAAGTCCACCATACCTTATAATCACCGTCGGACAGCATATTACTACACCACACAGTGCAATTAAATTTCCTTCCAAAAGACTGGTGGTATGGGCAAAAAAGTTCCGATGTAGCCCCCCCGACCAAATTACATGGTTTCGTGAAATGACCCTTATGAGCAAACATCAAACGTTTATCCAACAATAATACAATTTTTCCAAAAAATGCATTTTGAACTGTAGTTTTGAACAAGATCAAAATTTTTTATTGTATTAAAACAGTTTTTCACATATTTTTCATTTAAACGTTGAATATATCTAACGGACATGTACTATCGAACAAGTCTAACACATTCGAACAGTTTTCGAATAAACACTGAACAAGTTCCAAACGAACAGGAGTTGTTTTGGCATGATCTGTAGATTTAACACAAAACAAATTATTGTAACTATACTTTGTACCTGTGTTGGAAATAAGATGGGCGATTGCTCGATTGAAACACGAAGTGGTGTCACAACGATGACTTGAAACAACACTCCAAGACACAACGGAATCACCAATAGTAAGGGGATGCCAACGACCACACATTTGGATATCTGACAAAGAATGATTGTATTAAATTTCTTTATCGCCGATTAAAGTGTTGTAGCTACATGTTGAAACTAATATGGAAATACAGCACGCATCACAAATGACTGTCGTCATTCGAACGAGAAGCGGTCACTTCTGGAAATACTGTAATACTGCCTAAATGCATGCTTCGGCACGGCTGCTCCATACCTTTACACACTTTATTGCTCGCAAAAACGTGTGATAAAACGTTAAAAAAATTTTCGTGTTTGTCACTAGCAAGCATGTAGCAAGACACTGCATTTACCAGTTATACTTTGCTTAGACGAGTATCGCAAACATTTTTATAAATTAAGTTGCATTACTAACCCAACGGTCTTGGCACAACATCTAGTAGAGGCTTATTTACTTAAACTGTTTTGACCAAACACTGTGGCATAAATAATGAAAATAGCAGCACATTAACGCACATGTCACATAAGTATCTCAGACAAATTATTTTTGATATAATGAAACAATCTAACAATTAAGTTGTTAAACTGCATACAAATGACAAGTTCGTCGAGATAAACAATGACTGTTACAGAATACATACGTCTGCATAAGGCAATTTGACAGATTTTAAAAGAAAAACAATCTTAAAATGCGCGCGTTTATTAAGTTTTTCTTTGACTTTCCGATACAAATTTAAAGTTTTTTCATACCGCTATCGACCAAAATCGCACCGAACGCCATACATGGATCCATCCTTTCGGCAAATATTCCACAACCGCCAAAATTATGCGCAACGCTATCCAACAAATATACAATCCGCATGCAATGGTATACAGTTCGTGTGCCGCTTGGTGACCGGTTATCGTTTTGATAATAACGCGCCCTAGCAAGACTGAAAAGAAAGGAAAAATAATAAATTTCTACTTACCCGAATTAAAAGCAATAAAACCGAAAGATAATAAATTTATTGAGCGGAGCTCGACGAAGCGTTTATATTTTCTGTCTGGGAGTAAAAAGGTCGATGTCCGTCCGTTCGTTCGGTCCGACGGATCTCAAGAACCACTGAACGGATTTTAAAAAACTTTTTTGTTTGAAAGCCTATCATGTCAGAGTGTGCACCTTATATTTGGGATTAAAAAATTTTGAGTGGTTAATTAGTAATGAGCTAATGAGTTAAGCTTATGCAGCTAAAATAGAGAATTTTGCAATATTTGTGTTATTTATTGAAATAGAATCGTTTCGATCAAACCACTACAGGGTTTTTTGGGTCGAAGAATTCAAACATAATATTTTTACCAATGATAAAGCCCTATGCAATGTAGTTACAAGAACATAAAATTGAGTACATTCGTAATGCCCCAGCCCAAGCTCCGCTCACAAATGTAGTTCCACTACCGACTAATATTACCCGAATTAAAATGCAAGTAGTTGTCAAAAGCAAAGTTTGAATAACCAGATTCAACGGGTGCTACACTAAAATTATTGATTCGAAATAGGCACAACGCCTGGTACCACTGCACCATAGGTGTCGCTAGGGTAGTTACCTTTGCAAGATACGTATCTCCAACACCCCTTCACGCCAAATCTACCCCACCCCGAACCCAGGCCTCCCCATTAACAACCTGGCACAGTTCATCAGACAGTGACAAGAATAAAAATAAATTAATTATTATGTCCGATATTATGTATAAATGCATACAACTGTATGGCACCGTATAAACCGATATTAGAATAATGTTGGTGCCGCAAACACAGCCATAAACAGCAAAAGTCGTCATCACAACAAGTTCTAAAATACTATCACACTCGTAACTAATCAACGAAATATATTTTCAACCATATTATTTAAGACCACATGGTACTAAAATTTTAGAGCCTATATTTCAAGGGTTACGTCAACTACAATAACCAATACGGTGACGACAAAAATCAGACGAAAATAATTCACACAAAGCTGATTCGGCTGCCGTATGTATGTACGTTCAGTGCACTGATAGTCGGTTGTCGCATAGTTCCAAAGACCATCATTTTGGACAAGTGGTATGATTAAGGTTATTAAAATATATATACCGTTGTAGGACCACTTGTATTTAATTTAATTCTACAGAATACTGGCGCAGCGAGCCAATCAAGCAAGCATTATTTAATTGTGCGCGCACTGATAAATTTTGTAATGTCCGTGTTCTGTCTGTGCGGACAGTTGGTTCTAAATATCTCAGGAACCAATGTTGACATTACCATAAGGCTCTTTTTGCATATGATAGTCTGGCCCGTGACCTTGTATAGGTTTCATCCATGGGGTATAATAGAAGACCGCATTAAAGGACATATCCAGCTATTTCAGTTTCTGTGACAGAGCGAAAATACGGTTTACTTTATATCACCAAACCACAAGCTTCACATCAAAAAATGTTGCTTATCTTTTGTGTTCGTCTGGACGAGATCTCCAACTAACGTTGCTGATCAACACTGCTTTGCAATACAAACAAACCATACCAAAAGAAACTATTTGAATCCTATAATACATTTTTAAGACAATAAGCCTACATTACGGTCACCATAAAGGTTTTTGAGGCTGCTGAAACCGATGAGATTACAATTTGAATTGAAGGCATCTATGCCGATGTACAATTTCGGAATCGCACTGTATCCTTAGGACCTCCACCCCCGTTTGAACCTTGCATGACTTCGTAGTTTCCAATCGAACGCAGTATTTTGTTGAATCTGCTAATAGAACGGTTTTCAAGAATGCTGAAAAAGATGGAGTGACTTATTTAAACGTTTCTGTAACGAATGCACATGGCATAGTACTACATAGTCCGGGACAGGCCCCCGTCAGAACTGCGCATGATTTCGCGTCACTCAATCAAATACTATAATTTATTGTATCTGTGACTATAAAGGTTTTCGAGGCTACAGAAAAGGATATTTGATGTGCGGAAATCATCCTATTTTTTGGGAAACGGAAAAGATACTGTCATCGATGAACCCGTTTTGAAACGGCACTGTATCCTCTGGAACCACAATGAAACGTGCCTGATTTCGTTACTCGATATCTAACACTGTATTTTGTTGCATATATTATCAAGGCTTTCAAGGTGGATGAAAACGATAGTGATTCATTTGAACGTATCTATGACCGATGTACCCTTTTTGGAATGGTACTGTATCCGCTAAAACCGCGTTTCCCAAAACCATGCATAATTTCGTAATGTTCAATCTGATGCTATAATTATTTGCATCTGTGAGTACAGAGTATAAAGGTTTCCGAGGTTGCTTATAACGATGTATTAATTTGAAAGTATCTGTAACCGAAGGACCATTTTTGAAAGGTTCTTTATCACCGGGGCAGAAACCCATTGCATGCTTTCGTACTTTTAGATCTTATGCTATAATTATTTGTTGCATCTGTAGTTATAAACATTTCCGATGAGGTGATTCATTCAGACATACCGGTGATTATAAATATCGCTCGCTCGCAATTATACCACACGCCGTGCACTTTTGGGTTGATCGACCTTCTAATATTAAGCTATATTTTAGTTTCGTAGTTTCACAGTATGCAATATGTAAGACTCAATACTATAAAACATGACTCATTTTTAACTTAATTAAAAGACCATATCGTTTATTTCTCAGTTATACGCTCGCGAAACTGGTATACTACAGGATTAAAAAATTACCGGGAAATGTGAGACACATGAGGCTCGCAATCATCAAACTCAGGCTCATCAAAACAATAAGAGCGCAAATCTGAAACAAAAATTGTGTGCTAAAATTTAAAATATTTTAACAAAAACACAATTTTTACAAAATAAGAATGCCGCTGGATGAAGCAGCCTAGAAGATACGTTCTAAATAAATAATAATATAGCCATTAAAACGTATTGTATTCAGACAACCTATTAATGCTGCTATCTTTTTCAGGAAGCACGAGCCGGATGACCGATGGTTCCGCTCCAAGTGGCAACAAATGCGAAGCACCCCGAATGGCTCGAAAGATTAAATAATTTTCAAAATTTTGTGTTTCTAATGCAAGACGTTAAAATCGTAACCAAATACCAGTATAAGGTGCAAAAAACAGGAATCATGAGGTGCAGCAACAAATCTTACCACAATACTACTACAAAATAAATGTATTCTTTCCATATTCGTCCACCTGTGACAAAACGGAATATGTTATGCCAAGAGTGCCTTAGGAACGAGTAGGGCACTTTCCCGCACTCTAATGTAAACCCGTGTTTGGTAAAACGGGTGTTTTCAGCCTGACCCCCCCCCCATTCTCGGATCAACCTACCCCTGTTACAAACTGGGAGGGGGTCCGACACCCGAAACGAGTAAGGCAGAAAACGCGCGTATCATCAAAGACGGGTTAATATTAGAGTGAAGGCAAGTGTCATCGCTTATGCACTCTTGGATATACTATTTAATGCGCAATAATTATTGAGATCAGGTCCAACGTGCATAACATCATGTGTAGTTGGGGAAAACGACTTAGGCATTATTTTTGACGGTCACAATTTTGGGGAAAGGCCTTGTTTCAAAAATTGCCTACCGGGTATTCATTAGCTAGAAACCACAAGATGATACTGTAATAGTAAAGTACAGTCTAAAAACTCAATCACTGTGAAATTTCTATGTAAATGAACCCGTGAAATAGTTACAGCAAAATCTTGACTCTGAATTACCATCCAGCACACTTCATTCCGCTCTTCACCAGATGCATAGGAAGCCCGGTCCGAATGATGTAGTATTATGGAATTATTAAACCTTGTAGCTAAAACGTATTACATTTTACTAACATACTGAGGTAAAATTGTGATATTTTCAAAAACCGGTATACACGTTTTAGGAATATTGTTGGAACTATTGCTTAAACCACAAGAAAATCTTAATGGTTAAAGTTAATCAAAGCCGCCGATGTTACATGCATTGGGATGATAAATTAATTTAGATTGAAGAAGTCAGGATATCAGTCAGGACACAAAAAGACTATGCCGATTAATAATCAACAATTCAGTACCTGAATAATATTATTTTGATGAATGCGTAATGCCCTAACGATTATTGGCAACAGATTACATGACTGCATCTTAAAAATGTATTAATTTTGCAGATTCAATGCGTTCATGCTCCCACCGAATACATTATTTTTATATAAAAATTTTAAATGTGCATTCGGAATCTGTTCCCGCGGGTGCCACATTATGAAATAGATTTCAGCCTTACTTTTTCATTCTTCAACATGAGTCGGGAATATTTTATCTTGACGTATTAGCCGGCTATACGGCAGGTCTGGCAATATAAAAAAACATGAGTGATGCTCAAATGTGGAATAATATCGCCGTACTAGCAGCAGTTCACAGAGTGAGGGTGACGTTGCAATATGTGCATGGGCACAGCGACATCGATGGCAACGAACAAGTAGATAACAACAATGCAAAAAAATCAGGTACAATCGGCTCAAAGAGATGTCCGAGTCACCGAAGACGCGGTTATTGCAATGATCAAAAGGAAGACCATAGAACTGCTCAAAGCAAGTGTCACACATAAGTGGTTTGGTCACAGAATTCCGCCACTCAGAAAACGAGCGATCGCTAACAAAAACCTGACGTGCACTTCTGGCATAGCTCTGCTCAGATGCGAAGGCCACTGCCGTATATTGGGAAAATATCTGCACTTTATCAGAAAGAAAACAGACGAATCACGCACAGATTGTAACGCTGCTGTCGACCATGTCAAATAGCTGATCGAAGAATGTTCAGCGGTAACACCTGAGAGAATGAAGTATCTGTCAGTGAATACCTCATTTAGAGACCTGTGGACCCGACCGATGGTAGTATACCAAATGTTGCAACATAGTGGCCGCTTCCGCGGCCTCCGTCAATGATCTGGTGAGGGAGGCGCAGGTACGTTAGATCGACACCTTGTATTGTGCTATATAGACAGTAATGATTGTGTATATATACGCTGATATAAAACGATGGTAAAGTAAATATTGCAGACAATTTGGGAAAACTCCAATTTGGAAAAACTCCTAGGCTGTTTCAGCCAGACTACCACCAGTTATAGCAAGCTGAAATTCTATTTTGAACGTTTGTCGTTTTGAATCTTGTCTGGTTATGTGCAAGGGTGTCGCTCTTCAATAGTGAAGAGGAGTGGTTAAATAGTGGAGCGCCTTTCGCATTTACAACAACAACAAAATACTTTATTAACAAAAAACATACTATTAACCGAAAACTCAGTTTGCATCAGGCGTTAAAACCGTCATAATGAGCTCGAAACTTACGCAATGGCTTAACAACTGCCAGTGTACTAGTTAACAAAAAATATATGTCCTACAAGCAATATTTTTACAAAATACATTACAGCAACAGGAAAGCGTTCATGATATATTGATATTCAATTTTATATAAATATCGGATTATAAACAGAGTTAAACGAACAAACCAACGGTTAATAAACTGGCTTACAGCCAGAAAGGAATTTCCCCTTTTATCTGGCTGACGAGAGAAGGAATGAAACGCATCGTTAAGATAGGCGACGTTATAAAGGGAGTAAATATCACTTCGATTTTTTTAAGATTTCTTTTATATTGTAAAACCGACAAACGTTTAACTATTTTAATTCTCCAGTTGTTTGAATATTAACTTTACCACTGTTTAGCATCAACATGTGTGCATACAAAAATGTTTACACAGCACTTTACGCGGTGCCGATCTACCGTACATCCGCCGGCGATAGAAATCACAACTGCGCATCATTACTACCTCTTGAACTATCAGCATGAAAGTTTGAATAAATTTAATGAATGCCACAATGCTTATTCCAAGTAAATAAAACATCCGGGACATAGTCACCAATAATACTAGTATGTTGCAAGCGAGGATGAAACGGAGCGAGCATAATTTCTTTTATAAGTTATTTGTTTAATCATATGTAACAAACGATCTTGAAGTAAATACCATCCAAAAACCTCTTGAACCCTGAATGCATTGAATATCCTAACATCACGTCGACCCTAAACCCATAGAAAACAACGCATCAAGCATTTATGCTGGCCTCTACACAACCAAACCATTGCATTCAGCCTACCAGAAAACCAGGGAATAACCGGAACCGAAATTTACCGGAACCGGAACCAGCAACCGGAACCGTCCATTTAAACCGGATCCGGAACCTGGTCTTCGAAATTTATGTATAGTAAAACAGATGATGGAAGGAATGAAGGTCCAGTGGATTTAAATTTCAAATGCTAGCGGTACGTAATAACAAAAACCAGAACACAGAAATCAATCAAAAATAAATTTGGACTTACCCGAGGACCAAAGTATGTTGGACGCACGTACGGCTGAACGCCTGTTGGTCCTCCTTGTCCTAGCGCCATCGCCACGTGTTCAGCAGCCAAATTATTTTGGTCAAAACCATGGTCGTTATTATTATTAATGTTTATGTTATTGTTATTATTTTCATTATTATTTATATTATTCGAAGCATCAGATAAAGTATATTCCGTAGTCGCTTCACTATCGCGTAAACTTGAATAACCACTGTGACTGCCATTAGTCACAGTTTCCGCGCTAGCAGGATTATCTCGAGAATCAATTCTGCTCGATGGTCCAGGCACACTTTCACGGTCAGTTAGTGTAGGTTTAGAAATAGAGGTTGCATCCGTATCATATTGGTTATTCGGCAAAATACTTATGGTTGAATTATTTAGATCATTACTCGAGTTGCCTGCTGAACCATCAATGACGTTAGAAGGTTGTGCAGAATCCTAAAACTTGAAATCACGGTACCAGCAACTGAAATAGTTAAGAAACATGTCTGGTTTAAGAAACTATCAAAAAGAGGTTCAAGAAATCGTTAATGACAAAGCAAAGTTTATGGACCCCAACCGAACACAGTTCGTCATGGTGCGTGATTTTGTGCTAAATTATTTTTACCTACCTGTGTCGACATAACTCACCTCTGTGTTGATGTACTGTCACCCGATGTACTAATATTTTTAACTGGCTCGCGTAGGTTTATCAAACTGTGCACCTGTGAGTTCCTTTTGTGCTGCTGCATTAGTTTACCAAAAATAGGTGAAGAACTGGTGAGGATTCCGCGCCAAATCTGGCCATACAAGTACTAGTGTTTCCCAGCATATATCTGGCAACACAGACATCGAAAAACGGAGACCGCCAATCAAAGTTAGCTTATCTATAAGTTTTCTAAATAAATCTTTTTGTGGCACCTGTCACTGGGACACTGTGGGCTCGAATATGTTTCGTTGACCCCATGCCAGAAATAACGATTTTTCAAAATTCGCCGTGTTATTGCTTGTTTTTACCTTACAATGAGTGCCTATTTGGTTATCGAGCACGTTGAATACGATGGTATTACCATCCTCAGTCCAACTTGACTATATTATACCATTTCAAAGGGTTTAAAGGGCTGTACTGTTGACGAACCCGATATCCGAAATGCAGTGTGGTTTCATATGTCTCATTATGTATTGCGTGCAGGGCATCAAGAATACTTCATAAAATATATATATTGGTATTTCTGAAGGCTGAATACAATGATTTGGTCCTCTAGAGTCCAGCGTGCGTATTTCATAACTTTTCGTGGGTATTGAATGGGTTTAGGATCAATGAACCCGATTTCCAGAATATTTTGTCTGTCTTCAGTTGTTTGGTTACGTATTGCGTACAGGTCACCAAAAATTGCTACATATAGGTTTTCCGGTAGGATGATTAAGATGGTTTGATTATCTAGAGACCAGCGCACATATTTAATGAGTTGTCAGTTGTTTTCGATGGGTTCAGGGTCGACGGGGTTTTAGGATTGATTTTCAATATTGGTTCAGGGTTCAAGAGGTTTTAGGGTGGCATATACGTCCAAAACAGTCTGCTACAGGTGATTAAACAAAATAACATAATACAAAAAAACTTAAAAATGAAACCACTCTCGCTCAATTTCACTCTCGCTTGCGAGATACTAGTTTTTAAGATGTGGTCTACGGCGAAAATTTGTTTTTATACAAGTACAACGTCATTAAATGACTATATCATGGCACACTAGTCTCTCATCAAAGAAGTTTAATTCTTCAATAAGCTACAAGAAATATTTATGTCGTATGCGTTCACATTAATGATGTCTGAATCCAAAATAGCTGTAACACTGCACACATGAAAAAATGTCATTGCACTGCGTAATATGCCGTAGCGTGGGCCTAAGCGGCGCCCATGAATTTTACTTTTATTCGATTTAACCAATAATTTTAGGTTATTTTCGTGATAAATGTGTCAACGCATAGGCGGTGAAAAGCACAAATGCTAAACTTGGGATGAAGCAATAATTAGTAACTCTCACTCTATTTTTGCCGCTGCTTCAGCTACTAGCTTTAATCTGGCTTCTCCAAACTACCAAAATTACACCTGGGTGCATGACCTGAGGCGACCCCAGTTCGAAACTTGGGCGAACCAACAATGTCTGTGGGGTGTTTCACCGCAGTTCATCTGTAACTTTGAAAAGCCTCGAAAATATGTAATTTAGAAAATTATTGCAATTATTCTTACATAAAAGGGAAATTTTCGCAATTTTGGCTGTAGGAAAGATCCGGAAGGTAGGAACTGGCGGAACATGGGGGAGGTCGAAATTCCTGGAGGTCCCTCCACCCTATTACGAGAAGCTTAATGACGATCATAAAATCGTAATATGCATCACAGTCTCAAAACTTAGCTCCGAAATTAGTCGCAGAAAATATTACCGAGCTAAAGAATTCTGCAACTTTCTGTATATAATTTTCAAAACGATATTTGATCTCTGGGTAGACAATATCTTGATGGTTTATTGAATGTCAGATATTGTATCTACCTGTCCATGATTTAAATTGCATGATTTAAAAAGAATTAGCCGCATATAACCCAATCGGTTCCCATTTTGTATGTGTTAGAAATCCTAAAATAGATTTAGTTCTGGCTTGATGGGCCCCAATGTCCTGGATTCTCGTAACTGAAGGGAGCTACAAAAACAACTTCTAACGTCCTGATCCGCCATGCTCCAGGCTGAGCCCCAGCAATTTAATGCTAAAATTCTATATCTGCATTTATGCATTTTGTTATTTTAGTAGTGTATCGTAGGAACTAAGATACTATAAACACTACCATAATGTAAGCATTACCTAATTATGATTGAACAAATTCTGTAAGCGAAATATTTTTATTAAATTGACATCAAATAAGCAAAATCTGTGGCCCACATTCGGTTACTCCCGAATAAAGCTGTCCAAAACCCCGCCACCACCTGAGGCACGCCAAACATGAACCCCAATGCCTTTCGTCTTGTGTACAATAGGCGCCCCGAAGACATCACTCTTATAGATTTATTTGTCAATTTATTTATCAATTTCGATTATTAGATTTAGCATGGAAGTTTGCAGAGAATTACTACCTGCTCCAGTACAACAGTACTAATTAATATTTTCATAGCTAACACTAAGTATTCAGTTAGAAAAGACATAAGGTTTATCCTCGTTGTTCATGACACATGATTCATTTAAACTTCCTATGGAGAATTTTATTGAATCGTCACATAATATCTATGAAAAAAGGAAAGCCTAGTAATTTGCAAAGAGAATCTACAACTAGTATGGACAAGATATTTTTGCGAAAGCTAACCTCAGCTGGCAACAAATATGACATTAAACCGAGACATTTTCCAACAATTCGACACCACGACAGCGTTAGCTGCTTAAGAACGATTCGCGCTTGGGACTGCTCGAGTAGTGCCGGTAGAATAACTTGAAGTAAAAGCAATTCTAACGACAGTTCGGTTACAGGAGTGTCGCTGAAAGGATTAAAAAATAGATAAAGTTACCTTTTCGTATAAGATTTTGTGATAAATCCAATAATAAATATAACGTCCAGTCACGTAGCAGCGAAAAATTACCATATTGCTGGATACACGTATCACGTAAAGGTATATATATCACGGTTTCTGGTATCACTTTGACTAAATAACCAAGTGAATAATCTTAACTTCAGCATAAGTCTGAAGTTCAGTAGCGTGTAAGAAACAAGCCGTATTCTTTTGCAACAGATCCCATGGTTGTAGGGGTTCATTAGCGATTCGTGATTTTGTAGATGTATTATGTGAAAGCTATAGATAGTTTTTATGTAATTAGTATGTTTTTATATAAAACGTATAGTTTTTGGCTTTAGTTACTCTGTCAGTAGGTTTATCTGGGTCATTTCGGTACCAACGCACCAAAGTTTGGTACACCATCCTATTGCAATGTGCATATGTCGGATTATTTAATGAAGCTTCTGTTCAAACCCCCAAAATTATGAAACACTCTCGCACAATGCTGATAGGACGTGACATCATTGATCAAAAATACGTTTTACATTGAATCAATAGTATCTAGCAAAAATATTTAATGTATGTAGAATAACAATATACGTTATAATCTTAACCCAGACTAGCAAAATTTTTTGAAAAAAGTGGCATATCTACTGTGTTTTAGTTTAATAGCCTTTAGTTTTGAAACCGCTTCAAAACATTATGCGTCGTCCCGTCATCCTACACATCGTACTCGAGTTTGATAAGAATTTATTTCCCTATACTGTGCTTAAAACGAAATAAAAATGATTTAAGGTAAATGCTATAATTTCAACGCCAGAGGTGTATTTTTATGACAAAATGCAAAATTTGCAGTGATGTAAATCCACAAATCTCCCAGAAACCAGATTGTACACTGCTTTAAATATCGGGATGCTTTGCTAAAATATTTACGGCAAGAGCATTCTGATCCTCCCCTTAAAACTGCCTGTATGGTAATAAATGTCTGGCCTCTCCAAAACAGCTAGGACATAAACTTCCGCTCCCCTACATCGAAGAAATAATATTTCCTAAGATGTATCGATATACAGGGACCCGAAAAATAAAAGGGGATCCCATTCTGAACCAGTGGTAAGCGAAAAATAACATGCTCTCAATTTTGGGAGCTAGAATGACTGAAAATATTTACCATGTAAAATTTACAAACGTACACACTAAGACTAATTTTGTACGGCAAAACTCCAACAAGATATCGTTCGATCGTTTGAAGCGGGACATAGACCAGCAACAAAATTACAATGGCAAATAAAATCGACGAACACAAAAAACGTCGAATATGACGGTGAACTGGGTGTTGAAGCATCTGAAAACGATTATTATATTACAAGCTGATCATCCGGTGTGACTTAGGCGGCTAAAATGTAAACAAGGCAAATGCATTACAATTAGGAGGCTGACTAGAAATTAAAGCAAAAAGTAACAGCTACATAGTGATCGACTTCTCCCACTGAATGCAGGTAATATTATGTTTATATGTTTTTTTACAAAATGACGAACACAAACAAGAACTTTATGCTCATCTTCGATTAAACAAGAAGCAGCCTTGAAAAAGTAAGAATTTGTCACAGATGATTAGTTCGATATTCGGTACCAACTCGTTACGAATATCCGTAATACTGGATACCTCAATATTACTACAGTCGACCATACCGGTGAAAAGTCGAACAAATTAATATAGTTGGAACGCTTTCATTTTAGTAGATTATTATTTAACCTATTCATAGTAATCCTTTACACTTTCATTTACAAATGGTCACTCCCATCTACTGGCTTCTATATTCACAGAAAATTTTGTCAGGGGGCATGAGCCACAGGGTGGGGCCTGGTGCGGAACTGGGTCGTCGACTTTTCCAGGGGGCCCCCACGTCTTGAACGGGGGTCGAAATTAAAAAAATTTTAAATTTGATATTTTTCAGGAAACTGGTAAATTTATTATTAAATAGGTTCAGAAACGTTGCAAAAAACCTCTTTATTGAGGTTAAAAGCAATTTATCAACCCATTTTTTGAATTAGTCTAACTTTTTACTTCGCAACGGGATTTTTGTAAAAAAATTTGTTTTTTGTACCTTGTGGGGGTGTTTTTACCCGGGAGGAGAGGAGCCAAACATTTTGCCAGGGAAGGCCTACCAAAGGTCACCGAAAAATGCCAAGGGGCAATATCTACAAAAAGCTTACATCATGTATGGGATTAAAGTCTGGATCGTTCAAATTTCGCAGGAACCATAGCACACCGGGCCGCAGAACTTCTCGAAGCAACAGCACAAACGACGCAAAATAGAAAACATAAACCATTCCGGCGATCCAATGAATGAACATTGACGTGGCTGGCGAAGACCGAAAACTAGCTACGCGATCATTTAGGCTACACGAAACAAGATTCTGAAAAATAAGTTGTTAATTTCAGGAATGTTCTCTAGTACATATTAACAAAAAATGTAAATCTAAAACAGTGTATGCAAGTACATTTTGTATTTACAGTACTAAACATGATGAGGTAGCGTGAGTGTGGACATCATTGAAACTGGCTGTTATACGTTATAGCTTATGGTTTATTACTCGGCCCACATGCGTAATAGCAAACGAAAAAATTCCACCAACCAACATATGGTAATCGCTATTTCTGAAAACCTAACTAGTTTTCTCCTCAAACGTGCTGTATATCAGAAATGAATTGCACAATCTTATGCAACCCAATGTATATACATAAAGAATCTTTTGGTTGAACAAATCAACTTAGATAACATGACATGTATTCACAATCATTATTTGCCAAACCTAGAAAACTGGTTATTCGTCATCCAATCATCGCTCAACTGGTTCAACTGAAATTGTGCTACTCCTGGCAAATCTGAGTTATCAGACTGTGCAAAAGCTAGAACTCACAAGACAACCAAAAGTTTGGTTGCTCCACATCCCACTTTATTGTTATATGTAGAAAATTAAGTCATAGTCCCTTAAAAATTTTCTGATGATTTGAAACACATTGAGCATAATTGTTCCGGGCTTGATTCACAACGTGGCTCCATGTGCACAACAAACAGTTCAGAATTTTATTAACCGAAGAATATTGCCCTTGTTGTTTGACGGTTGATCTTCTCAACACTGTCTGTTTATGCCAACGTGTTAACCCCCTAAAGCTGCTGTTGATGAATTTACGGGTGACTGTCATAAGTATTAGTAATGTTCTAATGCACTGATGTGCTCATCCAAGGCGGCCTGCGCTATAGTTTGACATATGGCTTATGTTGCCTCAGCTTCAGTAACGCTATCCGCTATACGTCAATTATCGAATAGATTTTGGGTTTAGTATTCATGTGAACTTATGATTTCGATAAAATACAAATAAACAAACCGGCTAAACAAGTAAATCGTAACCTTAGACGCGCTTATATATGAAATGGCCGTACCAAAGAACAAACATCCAACCACCAGCCACACAACAGCGGGAAAATTCCAATGTCAAGCAAAACGAGAAGAAATACTTTGACAACTAGGTAACACATTCCAATAACACGATATACCCTATAATTAATAATAACAAAAACCGATGATACTCGACTCTACAAAATAGAGTGTCTCTTCAAATTTTTATATTATCGACTGGGGTAAAACTTGCGGCGAGGTCTACGACACTCCTCATCATCGTGGTAACCGCCAGCTTGTTCTTGGACCACCAAAATCCACAGTCCCTTGGTTCTTAGATCACCGATTTAGAAGCTATCCATTAAATTCGTTCTAAGTGTTGTAAATGTAGACCCTCCAAGTTCAGATATTCGGGTTCCTGAATGCTACTACATTCGGATCTTCCATTGTCCTAGCGGTGTTGAATTTTTGTTAAATTAACAAAAGTCTGAATGGGGCCAGATATGGTTCAAGAACATGGGTGAGTCCAAGCGATGGTTTAAAACCTTGGAGGTATGGATTTTGTGGCCTAAGAACAAGGCGGGAGTAGTGTTTATGATTCACAACATGGGTCATAAACCTAACAGGGGTTCAGGCCGAAAACGACCGCTACGTACCGACGTCTATACTTGAAAATCAGAAGTCTGTCATACTCTTGATATATCTGATAAGATAAAAATTTCAAGAAAAAATAGCCATATTTTTATCACCTGAAATTATAGTAAAGCATACACTACAGATTACATCCGATCTCACCGATCTGGCTTTTTACGGAGCGGAGGGTCTAGGTATTTCAGCCTCCACCAGGTGCGCCCAGGTATTATGCTTCCCTTAGTTCAACCCCAGTGAAATATACGCAGCCTTCCCCTAGTTACAAAGCATCATAACAAAAATCTTTTAGTTATGTTATTTGAAAGGTGTTGAACTGTTCCGAATATTGAAGTTGAAATGTTTTTTAAATGCTTGAACATAATATTTTATCATCGTAATCAGACAAATCAGCCGGGAGCACGTTTGCTGAGACATTACACCATAACAAAGATCGTTGAGTCTGTATCCAAGACAATAAATAAACACACATAATTTGAACATGGCTCTATGGCGTTGAATCTTTAGCGTAATTATACATTCATACACTAGGACAGTTTCAACCAAACATACCTTAGTCGCAAACGATAGCAACTACATTATAACAAATCTATACGCATATTTTGTCCTGAAAATGGTATTTTAAGCTTTGCACACGTGGGAATACAAGCAGAAACATGTAGATCGAGAGAAGAAATTCTAGCGACACGCAGCTGAACAAATTAGCCAACATCTTCCAAGGCTATGATATATCGCAATTATTTTGAAATTTTAAACAGTTGTCCATAACTCTGCCGAAACAATAGAACAGCAGATCAGTCCCCTGAGCCAGCGATGAAAATTCATGCAACATGAATCATGTCCGAAACTCGATTATATTTTTCTTTTATAAACTGTGAATAATTTATAAATAGGTATAGGATGAAGACGGACTAATGGAACCTATATTCATAGCTTTGAAGACAGACTAACTGGAACCTCCAAATTGAGGATACGTTGGAATTTTCAAGTATCCTCGGCAAAATCTGGACTACCCTTGTTCATTGCCCATAAAAAATCAACCAAATTTTTACTAAAATTTCACTCTAGAGCTGAAAATTTCATAAACGTTTGCGTGACCCCACCGACCATCCTATTTTACAATAACCGATATCGTATAACAAAAATATGATGAGTTGCATTCGGTTTTCTAACCGAAAATTTGCAAAATAGAGTCGAAGAAACGATACCGTGCTTTTGAACATAATTTCGGTGATTTTCAAACTGCAGAAATTCGTTTCCCAATGCCTATCATGTTTAGTCAAATTTCTATAATTTTGCTTGAATTTTCGAAAACGCAAAATGGATTGATTTCAGTTGCAGAGCAGTGTGTTTAGTAACAAATTTTAGTTGACCCAAAAGTGTCCATAACAATTTTATACGAAATTACAAAATAGGATGGTTGGTGGTATGACTTTGAGCATGCTTATACATTTGTCAAAAATAGTTTAAAGATTGCTTTTACCTCACAAACGTTTTGACAAAGAATTTTGACGTGACTTTTAACAATTTCTCAAAACACTGAATTTTGACCATTTCAAATTTCAAAGCTCCCCATCCCGGTAAACTCGAGGGCTCCCTTGTACCGAACCAGGGGCCCCCTGGCAAAATTTATAGCGAATGGAGAGCCCACATTGTATTAACGACATAATACCATAATTTTTTGAAGTTGCAAGGAAATATCTTATTCACTGCTGACGTAAGTAAAAATTCCGCAGGTCCCGATTTAAAGTTTAAAAATCTCGAGGTAGAACTCCTGTGGATGTGGGTAACGGAATGTGGAGACCGAGAAGAGTCGAATTGCGGCCAACAACAAATTTTCACGACACAGCAACAAAATCCAGCAAATTGATACAAATTTTACGTGCTCGACATTCAGTGTCAGTACAAAAATGTGCTCAGTAATTTAAATAAACATAAAAATATGGTTAAATATTTTTTACACTAGGTTATTATGTTCACAAATATTTCTGACCAGTATGTTTCTCAAAGCTTTATTCCCTGTGCTTCCGACCCCAATTTGATTTGAAATTACTTAGATAATAAATAAATAATAACAAAAGTATAAAACAAAATCCTGAATATATGAAGTGGACAGTATCACATTGTTACATCAGACGATACTTTAGACTAGTGATGACATAGTTGTTGTTGTTTATCTCTTTAACATAACGTCATGTTTACTGTCGGTCAAGGCTTGCCCGTACTAGAAATCAGAACGACATTATAAATATGTTTTCAAAGTTTTTAGGATGGAATGTTTGTCTTGTTCTATCTCAATAGCAGGGAGTAGCCGGAATTCCGGTTCCGATTTCGGCGAAAATCGTGTTCCGGTTGCGCTTCCGGCAAAGCGCAAAAACCATACCGGAACCGGAATTCCGGTTTAAAAATTTTGTTTGAAATTTTTCACGTTTTTTTGCTTCATCCTGTAATCCAAACATATGAAATATATATTATACAATGATCAAGCTCCAATACAACCAAGCGAAAGAAAAGATTAACTAACCAATTTGCCATGTGAAACGTAAGTAGGGCACATAATTTGAGCAGGAATTTTTCATAATAACCTGCAGGAGTTTGTTAAATCAAAGCCAGGTCGATGCGTGTAGCAGCTATTTTACACATCCAGAAGTCTGTGGGATACGTTTGAATATAACCGGTCCAACTCGGTAACAGGGTATGGCTTACGCAGAAGTACTTAGGGTATGCTTGGCTAACATAAATCGCCAGCGCGCTTGTAAACTTGGTAAATCAGTCTAAATTGAAGTAAACTAACGTTATCTGCAACGCAGCTAGAAACTGCTTTCTTGGCAATGAACTGTATTTATTGAAACTGTGCGAGCAGCATCACAGTGTGTCTCATTTATAGCATTCTGATTAGAAAGTTATCATTATTATGATCTAACTGACGGGCACTGCTTGCCCAACGCTGTCTCGGACCACTGATCAGAAAATTACCTTCTATCTATTATTTTCTTTTAGAATCATATAAACCAATAATTTTAAGTTTCCTACAGAAGAACATGCAACAAACGTATGTGTAGTAAAGGGAGGCGCCTGGAGACAGAGCGAAAGTGTGTATTCTACGCTCCAAGCTTTGGAAGCACATTCGATTTGACGCAGTATGGTGGTAGTGGTACGCAATGGTGTATAATGGAAGACATTTTTTGTTCTGAATGTCCAAAAACCGACATATTTGATCGATAAATAACCATTATTAGCTTCCTCAGTATCTTTAAAGTTTCAGAAAGGCAATAATACCATCGCAATACATTAAGTTTAACGTAAAAGTTATTTTTAATGCATTTTAAATCCACTATTACCTTCATTTCTTCCATCATCTGTTTTACTATTATATATAAATTTGGAAGACCAGGTTTCGGTTCCGGTTCCGGATCCGGTTTAAATGAACGGTTCCAGTTGCTGGTTCCGGTTCCGGTTATTCCCTGCTCAATAGCTTATTTTCCCAACTGCTGAAATTACAACCGGCGATCCAAAGGCAGATTGATTGGATTAATATCAGACAAATAAGTAGAATGGTAGGAACATACCGGGACATATGAAAAGCTCTCAAGCCAACGTAAGTGAGATAAAGTGCAAAACCGGTTATGACATAGCCGATTAGAGTGACAACGATGCCTTCGAAGTACGACAGCCTTACGTAATATATCAGGCGAAATCCAGTTAACGCGAGTTGTCCAATGTGAAATGGCGAAAAAGCTTAAACAAAACAATTGTAAATATGGCAAATAATAATTAAAAACGCGTGGTATACCGTAGAAAGTAATTTGTAATATTGCTCTAAATATAAATCTTCAATTTAGAACTATCAAGTCAACATTTTACAAATGTAGTTTTAAGAACGTATTTACCCACACAGTACTAAAATTCCTATAACGAAATCAATAGAGCAAAAAGTTATGATATAACTTGCTTATATTATTCTAGCTTATATATATATATATATATATATATATATATATATATATTCTCGCTGCGTTAGTGATTAGTTTCACTAACTTTGTTTTTGTATCAGTGACCGGTTGGGTCAGTTTGAGAAACCACCACAACTAACTTCGTAGAATAATAATTCTGAATGTCAAAAATTGATATATATCTAACAAATCCGGTTACTACAATTTGCTGAAACTGAAAAGTGGAAGGCTCTGTGCATCATCTGATTAGTTACCACAAAACAGCAGCGAATAAAGCTAGAATTTCCATGCTGCCGATAACTAACCCTGCAAAACAAAAAACTCCTTGAAGATTTAATACATTACACATTATATAACTAGTAGCTTGTCTCAAGGGTCTGGAGGCGAATTCTGAGTGTCGAATATGTAATTTAGAGAGACGTACACAGGTTGTGTTGCTTTAACACAAGATGCGACATCCAAGCTTACTGCGTATTTATGGACTACAATATCATGTATCTATATATAAACGACTTGCTTTACAACATGGGATAAATAATGTCCATATAGCTCGAGTGGTTGCGGTTATGTTGCCGTTTTCGTGTATTTTGGGTGTTTTCGGCCCAATAAACACCAAATTTTACCCAACCCTGCAGCATGAGTAATGATAACAGCGGTGCGTCATAACTGCAGCTACAAAGTGGATGAATTGATCTACACAATAAGCCAAATGTCACTCATATACCTGGAACTCTTGACAAGATATTGCAGTTTTCGTGTATTTTGTGTCTCTTAGGCCCATTGAAAAAACCATTTTGACCCAACCCTGCAGCGTAAATAATGTAAACGTAGTAGACCATCTGCAGCTACATAGAGGCTACATTGTTCTAGAAAACGAGCCGTATTTTTCTTACAGCTCGAGCAGTTCACTAGATAATGCCATTTACTTGTATTTTGGGTCTCTTTTGGGCCCATCCAAAATCCGGTTTTGGCTCAACCCTGCAGCGAATATAATGAAAACGCAGTAAAACACGTGCGCCTTTATCTGCATTCAAGCAGTAAATTATGAAAGTTTTTTTATTTCTAAGAACTCAGTTGAACGGGTGTGCCCAGCATTTACAAATTCCGACCCCTGGCAAAATTTTCAGCGACTGGAAAAACGAAAAGCAATATGTGCGCTGTCAGTCGCATCATTAAAAGCAACCTCAGTAATCGTCATCAGATTTTATTAAAATAGCAAAATTAAAAAACTCACCAAAAATAATAATAAATAGCGTATTAGTAAGGATAACCCAAAAAACGTGTTCCAAAAACGCAAGCGAGCCGTCGATTCCTAAAAGACGTTCCCATGTGAGATCTTCGGCTGCCTGATTCCATTCAAAAGGCTGCCAATTGTCTTCTAAATGTTTAAGAATATTGTTACGCAGTATAAAAACAAACAGCTCAGATATTAGGGATACGTCGAATAGTGAAATTCACCGAATACCCCATAATTGATATATTGTGGGTTCTAGAAACGGTAACCGTGAATGGGTAGCAACGGAACAAGTGAACGTAAAAACACGCGTGTCCTCCTATTCTATATACGTTTTCTCCTGTGATGGGTTCAAAATGTTAAATAAACGAGTGAACATGTATAAGCGTGTGGTTTTCCTGAATGAACGGCAATTCCCCTTGTTGCAGCTATGTTTTTACTGTTTTGTTGCTTTATTTAGAATGAATCCTCTCCC
The DNA here is from genome assembly GCA_030248225.1 of Trileptium ribeirensis. Lineage (NCBI taxonomy): Eukaryota > Metazoa > Nematoda > Enoplea > Enoplida > Thoracostomopsidae > Trileptium > Trileptium ribeirensis. The sequence continues at coordinate 14,288 of JASANE010020822.1, read as the reverse complement.
CACATCCATGTTGCTTACGAAATTTAAAAACAAGAAAATCGGTAACAGCACATTCATAATCGCAGGAACCGAGCCTTGACCAGTTGAGAAAGGCATTGCCAACGTAGCAACGTATGCATGATAGCCAAGCACATTTATTTCTCAAGTATCTTGAAATGCAATGATGCTAAGGTCTCATATAGAACTGTCAAATAACTAGTTCCAAGTTGGATTTAGCACGATTCAAGGGTAGATTTCTTGTAATTTTGGCATGCTTATATCGAGCTCAGAAGAGTTTATTACATAGTAAATATATATTGATTCTAAAGTAGATATGTACTTGTCAAACCAAAATTTCCGGTTTGCTTTTGGCCAATTCAGTGGATGATTTCTAGTCGATTTTGAGACGCATATAAACAAAATATATCTGAGCTCGGAAGTGTCTATTACACAGTAAATATACATTGATTTTAAGGGAGAATGTATAGCTGTCAAATTTAACAAGAAAATATAAAAACAAATTTCCGTTTGGTTTTGGTCACAGAAAATTTACTGTGGCTATATGATTTCCAGCCGATTTTGAGACGCTTATATCATAGACATAGAGTTCAACTATACTGTAGAAATGAAATGATTCTAAGGTCTCATATAGAACTGTCAAATAACTAGTTCCAAGTTGGATTTAGCACGATTCAAGGGTAGATTTCTTGTAATTTTGGCATGCTTATATCGAGCTTACAAGAGTTTATTACATAGTAAATATATATTGATTCTAAAGCAGATATGTACTTGTCAAACCAAAATTTCCGGTTTGGTTTTGGCCAATTCAGTGGATGATTTCTAGTCGATTTTGAGACGCATATATCTAGCTCGGAAGTGTCTATTACACAGTAAATATACATTGATTTTAAGGGAGATGTATAGCTGTCAAATGAAAAGTTTTGGTTTGGTTTTGGCACAATTCTGTGCTTGATTTCCAGCCGATTTTGAGACGCTTATATCATAGACATAGAGTTCAACTATACTGTAGAAATGAAATGATTCTAAGGTCTCATATAGAACTGTCAAATAACTAGTTCCAAGTTGGATTTAGCACGATTCAAGGGTAGATTTCTCGTAATTTTGAAATGCTTATATCGAGCTAGTAAATAAAAGAGTTTATTACATAGTAAATATATATTGATTCTAGAGTAGATATGTACTTGTCAAACCAAAATTTTCGGCTTGGTTTTGGCCAATTCAGTGGATGATTTCTAGTCGATTTTGGACGCAATATATCGAGCTCAGAAGAGTCTATTACACAGTAAATATACATTCATTGTAAGGGAGATGTATAGCTGGCAAATGAAAATATTTCGTTTGGTTTTGGCACAATTCTGTGCTTCATTTCTAGCCGATTTTGGGACGCTTATATCGTAGACATAGAGTTCAACTATACTGTAGAAATGAAATGATGCTAAGGTCTCATATAGAACTGTCAAATAACTAGTTCCAAGTTGGATTTAGCACGATTCAAGGGTAGATTTCTCGTAATTTTGGCATGCTTATATCGAGCTCAGAAGAGTTTATTACATAGTAAATATATATTGATTCTAAAGTAGATATGTACTTGTCAAACCAAAATTTCCGGTTTGGTTTTGGCCAATTCAGTGGATGATTTCTAGTCGATTTTGAGACGCATATATCTAGCTCGGAAGTGTCTATTACACAGTAAATATACATTGATTTTAAGGGAGATGTATAGCTGTCAAATGAAAATTTTTGGTTTGGTTTTGGCACAATTCTGTGCTTGATTTCCAGCCGATTTTGAGACGCTTATATCATAGACATAGAGTTCAACTATACTGTAGAAATGAAATGATTCTAAGGTCTCATATAGAACTGTCAAATAACTAGTTCCAAGTTGGATTTAGCACGATTCAAGGGTAGATTTCTTGTAATTTTGGCATGCTTATATCGAGCTCAGAAGAGTTTATTACATAGTAAATATATATTGATTCTAAAGTAGATATGTACTTGTCAAACCAAAATTTCCGGTTTGGTTTTGGCCAATTCAGTGGATGATTTCTAGTCGATTTTGAGACGCATATATCTAGCTCGGAAGTGTCTATTACACAGTAAATATACATTGATTTTAAGGGAGATGTATAGCTGTCAAATGAAAATTTTTGGTTTGGTTTTGGCACAATTCTGTGCTTGATTTTCAGCCGATTTTGAGACGCTTTTGATTTATACATAGTAAAATTATATATTGAGGAATTTCATAGAGTTCCAACTATACTGTAGGAATGAAATTACTCTAAGGTCTCATATAGAACTGTCAAATGAATAGTTCCAAATTGAACTTACACGATCCAAGGGTAGATTTTTAGTAATTTTAGCATGCTTATATCGACCCCAAAAGAGTTTATTACAAAGTAAATATATATTGATTCTAAAGTGGATATGTACTTGTCAAACCAAAATTTCCGGTTTTGTTTTGGCCAATTTAGTGGGATGATTTCTAGTCGATTTTGAGTACGCATATAATCTTAGACTCTATAGTAGAAGTGTGATCTAAGGTTATATAGAACTGTCAAATAAGTAAATATACACATTGTGATTTTAAGAGAGATATTGCCGAGTTCTATCACAGGAAATATATACATTGAATCAAATGAAAAGTTTTGGTTTGGTTTTGGCACAATTCTGTGCTTGATTTCCAGCCGATTTTGAGACGCTTATATCATAGACATAGAGTTCAACTATACTGTAGAAATGAAATGATTCTAAGGTCTCATATAGAACTGTCAAATAACTAGTTCCAAGTTGGATTTAGCACGATTCAAGGGTAGATTTCTTGTAATTTTGGCATGCTTATATCGAGCTCAGAAGAGTTTATTACATAGTAAATATATATTGATTCTAAAGTAGATATGTACTTGTCAAACCAAAATTTCAGGTTTGGTTTTGGCCAATTCAGTGGATGATTTCTAGTCGATTTTGAGACGCATATATCTAGCTCGGAAGTGTCTATTACGCAGTAAATATACATTGATTTTAAGGGAGATGTATAGCTGTCAAATGAAAATTTTTGGGTTGGTTTTGGCACAATTCTGTGCTTGATATCCAGCCGATTTGAAGACGCTTGTATCATAGACATAGAGTTGAACTATACTGTAGAAATGAAATGATGCTAAGGTCTCATATAGAACTGTCAAATAACTAGTTCCAAGTTTGATTTAGCACGATTCAAGGGTAGATTTCTTGTAATTTTGGCATGCTTATATCGAGCTCAGAAGAGTTTATTACATAGTAAATATATATTGATTCTAAAGTAGATATGTACTTGTCAAACCAAAATTTCCGGTTTGCTTTTGGCCAATTCAGTGGATGATTTCTAGTCGATTTTGAGACGCATATATTTAGCTCGGAAGTGTCTATTACGCAGTAAATATAGTGATTTTAAGGGAGATATAATAGTGTTAAAAAAAAATTTTCGGTTGGTTTTGGCACAATTCTGGTCTTGATTTCTAGCCGATTTTGAGACGCTTATATCGTAGACATAAAGTTCAACTATACTGTAGAAATGAAATGATTCTAAGGTCTCATATAGAACTGTCAAATAACTAGTTCCAAGTTGGATTTAGCACGATTCAAGGGTTGATTTCTCGTAATTTTGGCATGCTTATATCGAGCTCAGAAGAGTTTATTACATAGTAAATATATATTGATTCTAAAGTAGATATGTACTTGTCAAACCAAAATTTCCGGTTTGGTTTTGGCCAATTCAGTGGATGATTTCTAGTCGATTTTGAGACGCTTATATCTAGCTCGGAAGTTTCTATTACACAGTAAATATACATTGATTTTAAGGGAGATGTATAGCTGTCAAATGAAAATTTTTGGTTTGGTTTTGGCACATTTCTGTGCTTGATTTCCAGCCGATTTTGAGACGCTTATATCGTAGACATAAAGTTCAACTATACTGTAGAAATGAAATGATTCTAAGGTCTCATATAGAACTGTCAAATAACTAGTTCCAAGTTGGATTTAGCACGATTCAAGGGTAGATTTCTTGTAATTTTGGCATGCTTATATTGAGCTCACAAGAGTTTATTACATAGTAAATATATATTGATTCTAAAGCAGATATGTACTTGTCAAACCAAAATTTCCGGTTTGGTTTTGGCCAATTCAGTGGATGATTTCTAGTTGATTTTGAGACGCACATATCTAGCTAGAAGTATATATACATTGATTTTAAGGGAGATGTATAGCTGTCAAATGAAAATTTTTGGTTTGGTTTTGGCACAATTCTGTGCTTGATTTCCAGCCGATTTTGAGACGCTTATATCGTAGACATAAAGTTCAACTATACTGTAGAAATGAAATGATTCTAAGGTCTCATATAGAACTGTCAAATAACTAGTTCCAAGTTGGATTTAGCACGATTCAAGGGTAGATTTCTTGTAATTTTGGCATGCTTATATCGAGCTCAGAAGAGTTTATTACATAGTAAATATATATTGATTCTAAAGTAGATATATGCACTTGTCAAACCAAAATTTCCGGTTGGTTTTGGCCAGTTCAGTGGATGATTTCTAGTCGATTTTGAGACGCTTGCATCTAGCTCCGAAGTGTCTGTGACACAGTAAATTTACATTGATTTTAAGAGAGATATATAGCTGTCAAATTAAAATTTTCGGTTTGGTTTCGACACAATTATGTACTTGATTTACAGCCGATTTTGAGAATCTTATATCGTAGACATAAAGGACAACTACACTGTATAAATGAAATGATTCTAAAGTCTTATATAGATTTGTCAAATGAAAACTTCCAAGTTGGATTTAGCGTAATTCGAGGATAGATTTCTATTAATTTTGGCACGCTTATATCGAGCTCAGAAGATTTTATTACATAATAGTGAATATATATTCTAAAAAAGATTTGTAGTTGTCAAACCAAAATTTCCGGTTTGTTTTGGCCAATTCAGTGGATGATTTCTAGTCGATTTTGAGACGCTTATATCTAGCTCCGAAGTGTCTATTACACAGTAAATATACATTGATTTTAAGGGAGATGTATAGCTGTCATATGAAAATTTTCGGTTTGGTTTTGACACAATTATGTACTTGATTTACAGCCGATTTTGAGACGCTTATATCGTAGACATAAAGTTCGACTATACTGTAGAAATGAAATGATTCTAAGGTCTCATATAGAACTGTCAAATGACTAGTTCCAAGATGCATTTAGAACTATTCAAGGGTAGGTTTCTAGTAGTTTTTGCACGCTTATATCGAGCACAGAAGAGTTTATTACATAGTAAATATATATTGATTCTAAAGTAGGTATGAACTTGTCAAACGAAAATTTTCGGCTTGGTTTTGGCACAATTCAGTGCTTGATTTCTAGCCGATTTTGAGACGCCTATATCGTAGACACAGAGTTTAACTATACTGTAGAAATGAAATGGTTCTAAGGTCTCATATAGAATTGTCAAATAACTAGTTCCAAGTTGGATTTGGCACGATTCAAGGGTGAATTTCTTGTAATTTTGGCATGCTTATATCGAGCTCAGAAGTTTATTACATAGTAAATATATATTGATTCTAAAGTAGATATGTACTTGTCAAACCAAAATTTCCGGTTTGTTTTGGCCAATTCAGTGGATGATTTCTAGTCGATTTTGAGACGCTTATATCTAGCTCCGAAGTGTCTATTACACAGTAAATTTACATTGATTTTAATTGAGATGTATAGCTGTCAAATGAAAATTTTCGGTTTGGTTTTGGCACAATTATGTTCTTGATTTACAACCGATTTTGAGACGCTTATATCGTAGACATAAAGTTCGACTATACTGTAGAAATGAAATGATTCTAAGGTCTCATATAGAACTGTCAAATGACTAGTTCCAAGATGCATTTAGAACTATTCAAGGGTAGGTTTCTAGTAATTTTGGCATGCTTATATCGAGCTCAGAAGGTTTGTTACATAGTAAATATATATCGATTCTAAAGTAGATATGTGCTTGTCAAACCAAAAATTCGGTTTAGTTTTGGCACAATTCAGTGCTTGATTTCCAGCCGATTTTGAGACGCTTATATCATAGACATAGAGTTCAACTATACTGTAGAAATGAAATGGTTCTAAGGTCTCATATAGAACTGTCAAATAACTAGTTCCAAGTTGGATTTGGCACGATTCAAGGGTGAATTTCTTGTAATTTTGGCATGCTTATATCGAGCTCAGAAGTTTATTACATAGTAAATATATATTGATTCTAAAGTAGATATGTACTTGTCAAACCAAAATTTCCGGTTTGTTTTGGCCAATTCAGTGGATGATTTCTAGTCGATTTTGAGACGCTTATATCTAGCTCCGAAGTGTCTATTACACAGTAAATTTACATTGATTTTAAGGGAGATGTATAGCAGTCAAATGAAAATTTTCGGTTTGCTTTTGACACAATTATGTACTTGATTTACAGCCGATTTTGAGACGCTTATATCGTAGACATAAAGTTCGACTATACTGTAGAAATGAAATGATTCTAAGGTCTCATATAGAACTGTCAAATGACTAGTTCCAAGATGCATTTAGAACTATTCAAGGGTAGGTTTCTAGTAGTTTTTGCACGCTTATATCGAGCTCAGAAGAGTTTATTACATAGTAAATATATATTGATTCTAAAGTAGATATGTACTTGTCAAACCAAAATTTCCGGTTTGGTTTTGGCACAATTCAGTGCTTGATTTCCAGCCGATTTTGAGACGCTTATATCGTAGATATGAGTTCAACTATACTGTAGAAATGAAATGATTCTAAGGTCTCATATAGAACTGTCAAATAACTAGTTCCAAGTTGGATTTGGCACGATTCAAGGGTGAATTTCTTGTAATTTTGGCATGCTTATATCGAGCTCAGAAGAGTTTATTACATAGTAAATATATATTGATTCTAAAGTAGATATGTACTTGTCAAACCAAAATTTCCGGTTTGTTTTGGCCAATTCAGTGGATGATTTCTAGTCGATTTTGAGACGCTTATATCTAGCTCGGAAGTGTTTATTACACAGTAAATATACATTGATTTTAAGAGAGATATATAGCTGTCAAATTAAAATTTTCGGTTTGGTTTTGACACAATTATGTACTTGATTTACAGCCGATTTTGAGACGCTTATATCGTAGACATAAAGTTTAACTATACTGTAGAAATGAAATGATTCTAAGGTCTCATATAGAATTGTCAAATGACTAGTTCCAAGATGGATTTAGAACCATTCAAGACCAGATTTCTAGTAATTTTGGCACGCTTATATCGAGCTCAAAACAGTTTATTACATAGTAAATATATATTGATTTTAAAGTTGATATGTAGTTGTTAAACCAAAATTTCCGGTTTGGTTTTGGCACAATTCAGTGCTTGATTTCTGGTCGATTTTGAGACGCTTATATCTAGCTCGGAAGCGTCTATTATTCAGTAAATATATATGATTCTAAGGCAGATATGTAGCTGTCAAATAAAAGTTTCCGGTTTGGTTTTGACAATTCTGTGCTTGAGTTCCAGCCGAATTTGGGACGCTTATATTGTAGACATAAAGTTCAACTATACTGGAGCAATGAAATGATTCTAAGGTCTCATATAGAACTGTCAAATAGCTAGTTCCAGGTTGAATTTAGAACCATTCAAGAGTAGATTTCTAGTAATTTTGGCACGCTTATATCGAGCTCAAAAGAGTTTATTACATAGTAAATATATTTTGATTTTAAAGTAGATATGTAGTTGTCAAACCAAAATTTCCGATCCTGTTTTGGCACAATTCTGTGCTTGGTTTCTAGTCGATTTTGAGACGCTTATATAGTCGAAGTGTCTATTACACAGTAAATTTATATTGATTTTAAGGGAGATATGTAGTTGTCAAATCAAAATTTCCGATTCTGTTTTGGCGCAATTCTGTGCTTGATTTCTAGTCGATTTTGAGACCCTTATATTATAGACGTAGAGTTCAAATATACTGTACAAATGAAATGATTCTGAGGTCTCATATAGAACAGTCAAGTGACTAGTTCCAAATGGATTTAGAACTATTCAAGTTTTTAGTAATTTTGCACGCTTATATGAGCTAGAAAAAGTTTATTACATAGTAAATATATATGATTCTAAAGTAATATGTACTGTCAAACCAAAATTTCGGTTGTTTTGGCCAAGTGGATGATTTCTAGTAATTTTGGCACGCATATATCGAGCTCAAAAGAGTTTATTACATAGTAAATATATATTGATTTTAAAGTAGATATGTAGTTGTCAAACCAAAATTTCCGGTTTGGTTTTGACAATTCTGTGCTTGAGTTCCAGCCGAATTTGAGACGCTTATATTGTAGACATAGAGTTCAACTATACTGGAGCAATGAAATGATTCTAAGGTCTCATATAGAATTGTCAAATGACTAGTTCAGAGATGGATTTAGAACCATTCAAGAGTAGATTTCTAGTAATTTTGGCACGCTTATATCGAGCTCAAAAGAGTTTATTACATAGTAAATATATATTGATTTTAAAGTAGATATGTAGTTGTCAAACCAAAATTTCCGGTTTGGTTTTGGCACAATTCAGTGCTTGATTTCTGGTCGATTTTGAGACGCTTATATCTAGCTCGGAAGCGTCTATTATTCAGTAAATATATATGATTCTAAGGCAGATATGTAGCTGTCAAATAAAAGTTTCCGGTTTGGTTTTGACAATTCTGTGCTTGAGTTCCAGCCGAATTTGAGACGCTTATATTGTAGACATAAAGTTCAACTATACTGGAGCAATGAAATGATTCTAAGGTCTCATATAGAATTGTCAAATGACTAGTTCCAAGATGCATTTAGAACCATTCAAGGGTAGGTTTCTAGTAGTTTTTGCACGCTTATATCGAGCACAGAAGAGTTTATTACATAGTAAATATATATTGATTCTAAAGTAGATATGAACTTGTCAAACGAAAATTTTCGGCTTGGTTTTGGCACAATTCAGTGCTTGATTTCTAGCCGATTTTGAGACGCCTATATCGTAGACATAGAGTTTAACTATACTGTAGAAATGAAATGATTCTAAGGTCTCATATAGAACTGTCAAATAACTAGTTCCAAGTTGGATTTAGCACGATTCAAGTGTGAATTTCTTGTAATTTTGGTACGCTTATATCGAGCTCAGAAGAGTTTATTACATAGTAAATATATATTGATTCTAAAGTAGATATGTACTTGTCAAACCAAAATTTCCGGTTTGTTTTGGCCAATTCAGTGGATGATTTCTAGTCGATTTTGAGACGCTTATATCTAGCTCAAAAGCGTCTATTACACAGTAAATATATATTGATTGTAAGGCAGATATGTAGCTGTCAAATGAAAATTTCCGGTTTGGTTTTGACAATTCTGTGCTTAAGTTCCAGCCGAATTTGAGAAGCTTTTATTGTAGACATAGCGTTCAGCTATACTGTACAAATGAAATGATTCTAAGGTCTCATATAGAACTGTCAAACTAATTCTAAGATGGATTTAGAACCATTCAAGAGTAGATTTTAGTAATTTTGGCACACTATATCGACCTAAAAGAGTTTATTACATAGTAAATATATACTGATTTTTAAGTAGCTATGTTCTTGTCAAACCGAAATTTTCGTTTGGTTTTGGCCAATTCAGTGGATAATTTCTAGTCGATTTTGAGGCGCTTATATCTAGCTCAGAAGTGTCTATTACGCAGTAAATATATATTGATGCTAAGGTAGATATGTAGCCGTCAGATGAAAATTTTCAGTTTGGTTCTGGCTCAATTTTGTGCTTGATTTCCAGCCGATTTTGAGACGCTTATATCGTGAACTAAGATATCAACTATAATAAAGAAATGAAATTATTCTAAGTAACCATATAAAACTGTCAAATGAATAGTTCCAAGATGGGTTTAGAACCATTCAAGAGTAGATTTTTAGTAATTTTGGTACGCTATATCGACCTCAAAAGAGTTTATTACAAAGTAAATATATATAGATTTTAAAGTAAATATGTACTTGTCAAACCAAAATTTTCGGTTGGTTTTGGCCAATTCAGTGGAAAATTTCTAGTCGATTTTGCGATGCTTATATCTAGCTCAGAAGTGTCTATTACACAGTAAATATACATTGATTTTAAGGTAGATATATAGCTGTCAAACGAAAATTTTCCGTTTGGTTTTGGCACAATTCTGTGCTTGATTTTCAGCCGATTTTGAGACGCTTATATTGTAGAAATAGAGTTTAACTATACTGTAGAAATGAAATGGTTCTAAGGTCCCATATAGAACTGTCAAATGACTAGTTCCAAGATGGATTTAGAACCATTCAAGAGTAGATTTTTAGTAATTTTGGTACGCTATATCGACCTAAAAAGAGTTTATTACATAGTAAATATATACTTATTTTAAAGTAAATATGTACTTGTCAAACCAAAATTTTCGGTTGGTTTTGGCCAATTCAGTGGAAGATTTCTAGTCGATTTTGCGATGCTTATATCTAGCTCGGAAATGTCTATTACGCAGTAAATATACATTGATTTTAAGGTAGATATTTAGCTGTCAAACGAAAATTTTCCGTTTGGTTTTGGCACAATTCTGTGCTTGATTTTCAGCCGATTTTGAGAAGCTTATATCGTGGACATAGAGTTCAACTATACTGTAGAAATGAAATGATTCTAAGGTCCCATATAGAACTGTCAAATGACTAGTTCCAAGATGGATTTAGAACCATTCAAGAGTAGATTTTTAGTAATTTTGGTACGCTATATCGACCTAAAAAGAGTTTATTACATAGTAAATATATACTTATTTTAAAGTTAATATGTACTTTTCAAACCAAAATTTTCGGTTGGTTTTGGCCAATTCAGTGGTAGATTTCTAGTCGATTTTGCGATGCTTATATCTAGCTCGGAAATGTCTATTACGCAGTAAATATACATTGATTTTAAGGTAGATATTTAGCTGTCAAACGAAAATTTTCCGTTTGGTTTTGGCACAATTCTGTGCTTGATTTTCAGCCGATTTTGAGAAGCTTATATCGTGGACATAGAGTTCAACTATACTGTAGAAATGAAATGATTCTAAGGTCCCATATAGAACTGTCAAATGACTAGTTCCAAGATGGATTTAGAACATTCAAGGGTAGATTTCTAGTAATTTTGCACCTTATATAGCTCATAAGAGTATACATATAAATATATACTTATTCTAAAGTAAATATTACTTTCAAACAAAATCTGGTTTGGCACAATTGCGATTAATTGAGAGCTATATCGTAGACATAGAGTTAACTATACTGTAGAAATGAAATGATTCTAAGGTCCCATATAGAACTGTCAAATGACTAGTTCCAAGATGGATTTAGAACCATTCAAGAGTAGATTTTTAGTAATTTTGGTACGCTATATCGACCTAAAAAGAGTTTATTACATAGTAAATATATACTTATTTTAAAGTTAATATGTACTTGTCAAACCAAAATTTTCGGTTGGTTTTGGCCAATTCAGTGGTAGATTTCTAGTCGATTTTGCGATGCTTATATCTAGCTCGGAAATGTCTATTACGCAGTAAATATACATTGATTTTAAGGTAGATATTTAGCTGTCAAACGAAAATTTTCCGTTTGGTTTTGGCACAATTCTGTGCTTGATTTTCAGCCGATTTTGAGAAGCTTATATCGTGGACATAGAGTTCAACTATACTGTAGAAATGAAATGATTCTAAGGTCCCATATAGAACTGTCAAATGACTAGTTCCAAGATGGATTTAGAACCATTCAAGAGTAGATTTTTAGTAATTTTGGTACGCTATATCGACCTAAAAAGAGTTTATTACATAGTAAATATATACTTATTTTAAAGTAAATATGTACTTGTCAAACCAAAATTTTCGGTTGGTTTTGGCCAATTCAGTGGAAGATTTCTAGTCGATTTTGCGATGCTTATATCTAGCTCGGAAATGTCTATTACGCAGTAAATATACATTGATTTTAAGGTAGATATTTAGCTGTCAAACGAAAATTTTCCGTTTGGTTTTGGCACAATTCTGTGCTTGATTTCCAGCCGATTTTGAGAAGCTTATATCGTGGACATAGAGTTCAACTATACTGTAGAAATGAAATGATTCTAAGGTCCCATATAGAACTGTCAAATGACTAGTTCCAAGATGGGTTTAGAACCATTCAAGAGTAGATTTTTAGTAATTTTGGTACGCTATATCGACCTAAAAAGAGTTTATTACATAGTAAATATATACTTATTTTAAAGTAAATATGTACTTGTCAAACCAAAATTTTCGGTTGGTTTTGGCCAATTCAGTGGAAAATTTCTAGTCGATTTTGCGATGCTTATATCTAGCTCAGAAGTGTCTATTACACAGTAAATATACATTGATTTTAAGGTAGATATATAGCTGTCAAACGAAAATTTTCCGTTTGGTTTTGGCACAATTCTGTGCTTGATTTCCAGCCGATTTTGAGAAGCTTATATCGTGGACATAGAGTTCAACTATACTGTAGAAATGAAATGATTCTAAGGTCCCATATAGAACTGTCAAATGACTAGTTTCAAGATGGATTTAGAAGCATTCAAGAGTAGATTTTTAGTAATTTTGGTACGCTATATTGACCTAAAAAGAGTTTATTACATAGTGAATATATACTTATTTTAAAGTAAATATGTACTTGTCAAACCAAAATTTTCGGTTGGTTTTGGCCAATTCAGTGGTAGAAATCTAGTCGATTTTGCGATGCTTATATCTAGCTCGGAAATGTCTATTACGCAGTAAATATACATTGATTTTAAGGTAGATATATAGCTGTCAAATGAAAATTTCCGGTTTTGTTTTGGCGCAATTCTGTGCTTTATTTCCAGCCGATTTAGAGAAACTTATATTGTAGACATAGCGCTCTGCTACACTGTAGAAATGAAATGATTCTAAGGTCTCATATAGAACTGTCCAAGATATAGACTAGTTCCAAGATGGATTTAGAACCATTCAAGAGTAGATTTTTAGTAATTTTGGCACGCTATATCGACCTTAAAAGAGTTTATTACATAGTAAATATATACTTATTTTAAAGTAAATATGTACTTGTCAAACCAAAATTTTCGGTTGGTTTTGGCCAATTCAGTGGAAGATTTCTAGTCGATTTTGCGATGCTTATATCTAGCTCGGAAATGTCTATTACGCAGTAAATATACATTGATTTTAAGGTAGATATTTAGCTGTCAAACGAAAATTTTCCGTTTGGTTTTGGCACAATTCTGTGCTTGATTTCCAGCCGATTTTGAGAAGCTTATATCGTGGACATAGAGTTCAACTATACTGTAGAAATGAAATGATTCTAAGGTCCCATATAGAACTGTCAAATGACTAGTTTCAAGATGGATTTAGAAGCATTCAAGAGTAGATTTTTAGTAATTTTGGTACGCTATATCGACCTAAAAGAGTTTATTACATAGTAAATATATACTGATTTTTAAGTAGCTATGTTCTTGTCAAACCGAAATTTTCGTTTGGTTTTGGCCAATTCAGTGGATAATTTCTAGTCAATTTTGCGACTTATATCTAGCTCAGAAGTGTTTATTACACAGTAAATATACATTGATTTTAATAGAGAAGATATATAGCTGTCAAATTAAAATTTTCGGTTTGGTTTTGACATAATTATGTACTTGATTTACAGCCGATTTTGAGACGCTTATATCGTAGACATAAAGTTTAACTATACTGTAGAAATAAAATGATTCTAAGGTCTCATATAGAACTGTCAAATGACTAGTTCCAAGATGACTTTAGAACTATTCAAGGGTAGGTTTCTAGTAGTTTTTGCACGCTTATATCGAGCACAGAAGAGTTTATTACATTGTAAATATATATTGATTCTAAAGTAGATATGTACTTGTCAAACCAAAATTTCCGGCTTGGTTTTGGCACAATTCAGTGGTTGATTTCTGGTCGATTTTGAGACGCTTATATCTAGCTCGGAAGCGTCTATTTCACAGTAAATATATATTGATTCTAAGGTAGGTAGCTGTCAAATGAAAATTTTTGGTTTGGTTTTGACATTTCTTTGCTTGATTTCCAGCCGAATTTGAGACGCTTATATCATAGACATAAAGTTCAACTAGACTGTAAAAATGAAATGATTCTAAGGTGTTATATAGAACTGTCAAATGACTACTTGCAAGTTGCATTTAGCACCATTCAAGGGTTTATTTCATGTTAATTTTGGCATGGTTATATCGAGCTCACAAGGCTTTATTACATAGTAAATATAT